>JAOBSW010001171.1:0-118136 GCA_026214975.1 Gentiana macrophylla | reverse complement strand
GTCAGGCATCCGACCAAGAATCAAGAGTTGAATTGGGGTGAAGGCCAGCTGAGTAGAGTGGAGTGTTCAAAGTGTAAGTCGGCCGAGTGAAGAATCAACTGAGTCCATCCGCCGCAGAGAGTGACATCTCGCTGAATCATGGAACATGTCTGATGGTTCTCGCATTTGTATTTGGAAGCCTCAAATCCGAGCAACTCGGTGAACATGTCCGATTTAGAGTCTCATCCGATCTGGGAGATTCTTTCCTAGGTGGATTTCTATCTAGAGTTAAGTCTCGTGGATGAAGAAAGTCTTACTTGAGTTTGTTGTGACTACATCCGGTCACTCGTAATATGAAACTACAACTGCTTTGGTTGAATTTGAATCAAGAACTCGCCTTGAGTGTCTTCAACGAGGTGATTACATCTCGAATCTAGTAATCACATCTTGTCCGGTGATCAAGTCTCGAACTGCTTGATCACCTGAGGTTCTCATCCGGCTTGGTTTCTCGTGTTAACTCTCATCTGTAGGAATCACACGGCTTGCAAGTCCGAAATAAGAGGACGAATGCACAAAGACATCCGCATTGAATGCATCCGTACAATACATCTGCTTGAAAGAGAGTTCAAGCCGGCGTGGAGATTGTTAAAAGGTGACTTGACCTCTCATCCGATCTGGCTGAGTGCTTAAGTCACCGAGTACTCAGCAGGCAGGGCTATGCCAAAGGGAATGTCGGGCGGCAATGTCGGCATGGGCGTGGTCACCGGGCAATGTCAACAAGGCAAATATTAGTAGGTTATGTCCTGCAGAGTCACAGGCAAATATCGAGGGTTATGTCGGGTATTTTAGTCAATCTGCCAGCATGTCCTTATGTCGGCAGTTCAGGGTTTTGTGACTATATATACTCATCTTTTTGTAACCTAGAATATTTTATGTAACAATAGCTAACAGAGTAGCGTGAGCTATTGGTCGATGCAATTGTGTAGTCTCAGAAATCTCCAGCTATAATATAATCTCCTCGTTCGCTTCGGACTAGTCGCATATACTGCCGAAACCACTTTAAATTCTCGTGTTAATGTTTCTTGTGTGATTATTCTTTCTAGCTTAGTCTTGATTATTGCAATCCGCTTTGGATATCTCGATGATCCTGTCATAACAGATAGTTAGTGGTGGTAAGGTATGATAGGGTAGGTCGAGGTACTGATGCAATGGGTGATGGGTAGGGTTATGGTTGGTAGGAAAATGTAGGTATGGTAGCGTAAGGTGAGGATGGGGTGGTAAGGTGCGATGGTAGGGTGGGTTGTAGAAAAAAGGTTATTTAAGATAGGTGGTGGTGGGGTAAGGTTGGTTTTGTAGTAAATTAAGATGGTTTGTGAGAGTGGCTTAGAGTCCTAGTAAGGTAAGGTTGGTAGGTGGATGGTGGGGCAGGTTAGGCTAGGTGTGTGGAGAGGTGGGTGTAGTTAGTGATTGGTAGAGTGGTGGTAGAGTAAAGAAATGTGGGGCAGTAGGTCAGTGGGGTAGAGTAAGGTGAGAGGTGTGGTGTGGTATGGCAGATGGGTGGTGTGGGGTAGGTGCTGGGTGATGGTTGGTAGGAAAATGCGAGGTAGGGTAGGGTAGGATATGATGGTAGGGCATGCCAGTGGTAAGGTGAGGATGACAGCAGTAAGGTGGGTGGTGAAAAAATACGAGGAAAGTATAGCAGTGGAGGGTGGCAGGTAAGGTTGCTTATGTTGGTAACTTAAAGAAGGCTAGAATAGGTGGCTTAGAGTTTGACACCTCAATGTGTTGAGTTCAATTCTTTTCAAATGTAATCCATGGCGATTTCCTCCTTAATTATAAACATTCATTTGACATAAAAAAATTATACCATTTCGACTAAAGAATGACACCAATTTTTCAAAGTAATGACAACTTTAATATTAATAAAACAAACTAAAATTGTGTGAAATTTGATTATAGTCAACTTTACTATGCACCGGTGCATTTTTAACTTCCGCTTACTTACATTTTTGGCTCATTTTGGGTAGTTTTAGACCATTTATAGACAAAATCACTTTGAGCACTCATTTTGAGGTAAACCGCCATATATGATGGAAACCTCATCATTTTACGGTGTTTTGACTCCTTTTCGAGCGCTATCCTTCTTGCACTACGCCGGTATGTTGTTTTAGCTTGTGAAATGCAGGAAATAGGTGACTCAGAAACCCGGAAGACAAGACACGAGGCTTAGAAAGATGAAACCTATGCTCGGGAATGGAAGAAATGGAGTAAAATGAAGATCTTGAAGAATAAGCGCTTATGCACATGCGCTTTGGAGTCAAAGGTAAGCGCCCAGAAAGCAAAATGCAATATTTGGCAGTGTTTTGATTTTAGCACATGCTATGAAGGTGATGCGCACGCCAAACGCATTGCTGAATGGCAAACTTTGAAGATTTCACTTTCGCACGCTTTGAAGGTCGCATGCTATGAAGCTACCGTAAGGCCATGCATGACACGTAGACGATAAGCGCCAAGACTATAGAGACGCTATGCATGCTAAACTCAAGGCGATTCGAGAATCCCATGGTCGATGATCACGAAGAGTGTGTTTTGGACGTTATACACGCCGCTTAAAAAGGGCTTTTCTTGCACGCTTTTGGACACCTATATATAGCTTTTGCATAGATTTTTACACACATCTTGATACACACCTCCTCACATAAAAACACTTTTAGGTCTAAATTTTCCTCTTTGATCCCTATACTCATTTCTACACCATATTCCCGTAGATTAAACTTAATTGAGCTTAGATTTTAGCTCAAGTGTCTTGGATTTTTCATTTTGGATCTTCATATTCACCAATTGACGTGGATGTCTATGTAAGCTTGATGTAAACCTCAACTTTCTGCATTTTTGGTAATTAATTTCATTCCTCTTCGCTTTATGGCTTTAATCTTTGTTTTGATTGTTGTTTATAGCTTTATAATGAGTAGCTAAACATTTGCATAGCTAAATCATGTGAAAGTTGAAAATCACCTCTAATTGATGAAATTGGGAATGGTAGTGTTTAATTTTGTTATATTGACGAATTGGTGTCTTAGAACTTGTGCTTAATGCTTGAATTAGCTTGTATACCTAATTCATGAACACACACACACCACTTTTATAAACGTATGTTGCAAAGAGGTGTGAAAAAGAGCGTTTCTAGGATCATTATTTACAATTGACTAAGTTTTCTAGATCGATTGGGTAACGGTTTGTCGGTGTGAATCGAGCGGCTCTAGTTCTTAATCTTGTTTCGGCCGCTTAAATCCTCGAAGGCGGATCGTTGAACCGGCAAAGGGTGTTAGGTTGTTGCATGACATCTAGCACCACTTTAGAGTTTGCACCCATGAATGAGTCGATATAGTCGTTAGGTTGGTTGGTTGATAATGCTCATTCCCGAATAATCAATTTGAGGGGCTAAAGTAATCAATCGGATCATGGTTTGACTATGTTTCTCTCCTTTTATCTTTAGTTTACATTATGTTTTTAGTGTTAATTATCATGTGTTCTACCTTCGATTGACCTAAACAAAGTTGGAAAATGACTTTGGTACTGGTTGATTCCTCGAGGATCCATTTTTATTTTGATCAAAAACTTCTTATCAATGAAGTAACCGTGACTAAGAGAGATAACAACGCTCGATAAGTTATCCACGATTGGAATTTAGACAAAGGTGCAAGCAAATGATCACAACTAAGTCGAACTACCCGCTGTATGAGATCCCTTTATAATGGTTTTGATGTCTTGATGATTGGTCTTAAAAGTGAGAATCTCTACTTAGAAAACACTTGTTCTAGCAAACAAATTCTTCCTCACACTAAGCACACATTGCACCTAAACAATATCCTACATGTCCTTTACATGCCTAAAAATATGTTGACTATTTGGCCGCCAACCCATTAAAGCGGGTCGACGACCGTCGAAGACCCACCGTTAGTATGGGTCCAGAATTACATGCTATGCTTAAAAATAATCGCATAGGTCCATTCCCAACCAACCTTATACAATGGGCTAAATTGAAAATTTAGTCCTCAGAATCGATACGCTTTGCAATTTTGGTCCCGATTTTTCTCCGTCACAATTTAAGTCCTATAAGTGGTCTTTTTTTTACAAAATAGTACTCAATGCCGGAAAATGTCGATCGACAACTTTTCCAAATTAAAAATAATGCCACGTCGCATAATATTTTCCACATTTTTTAAATAAAAATTTTCTTTGCACATCACCCTACTTTATTTATTTATTACATAAAAAATCAACCTTAATTAAATAAAACCAAATCACTAAAAATCAATTTCCTCTTCCTTTAATCTTGTTGCATCTTATCCATAACTTCAATTCCCTCGTGAATTAATCACTTAAACCGAGTTTGTGCTTATCTTTAATTCCTCGCACTTGACTTGATCTTCCAGTAAGATCTTCTAAGGAAAAGAATAGGATGCAGGGAGAAGATAAGAAGATGCAGGAGGAATAAGGTTTGTATTTAGTATAAACTTGTCTCAATGAATATTAAATTTCTCACCGCTTTCCTTTATACTTTGCGCTTAACTACACAATACAATGACAGATAATACATCACAATAATAAATAACAACAAAGACATTGACAAATTATTAGCAAATTAAGCATCCTTAGTCAATCGTCTACTAAAAATATCTACTACTAGCAAATTTTGGTTCCTAACATTCCCTTCCCCTTGAGCAAAACCATGTCCTCATGGTGGTGAAAATTGGGGAAATTTCTGCATCATATATCTGGTATCTTCCCATGTAGCTGATGATTCATCTAAGTTGATCCACTTCATAAGCCACTGCACTACTGGCTCATTTCTCCTCTTTATAGTTCTGATATCCATGATTTGTTCTGGATATAACACCATTTGCCCATCTCGCTGAAGTGATGGGAGGGTGTGGAGATGCTGGTATGTGTGCCCCTTATATCTCTTTGAGCTGTGAAATATGGAATACAGATGCAATCTTGAGTCTTCCGGTAGTAATAATTTGTATGCTACCGGATTGATCTTCTTGATAACCCTATATGGACCAAAATATCTAGCAGCTAGTTTCAAATTCCTCCTCAAGGCCAATGTAGTTTGCCTCGTAGGGTTGTAGTTTTAGATAGACCAAATCCCCTCCTGGAACTCTCTCTCTCACCCGCTTTGTCAAAGATAATACTTCATCCTGGCTTGAGCAAATTCCAAATGATCCTCGCCTCCTTAGTTTGTATCTGCTTTTGTTGCAAGAATTCATCTACAAGTGGAGTTGTGTCACGATTTTATCTAATGAAAATAAACAAGTAATAAAATTTATAAATCCGTATTCCTGGCGTAGTGGATCGAGTATAGCGATTATACCGGAGTCGATCACAGGGAATCGGGGTATCTAGTTCATTAATTTTCCTAAGATTGTCACTACTAAAACGAAACTAAAAACGATAAAATAAATCGACAGAGGATTTTCACCCAAAGCCCGAAGGATAAAAGCAAAACGAAATCTAAACTATAAACTATAAAATAAACAAGAAACAAGAAGATGATCATGGTGATTGAACAATCGAACAAGTAATTATCCACCGATCCCGCAACCCTTAATTTCCTCTCTAAAGTTATCTCGTGATGATTTAATTAAAGATGTGGTTCACCTAACGGATGTATGAATTCCTACTCGTAGAGATAATTCGCCTATCAATCTCTCATCTCTCGATATATAAGATCGACGCTATCAAAACAAGGTGTAAGATCTCTCAATCTAGCAACCTAGAAATCTAACCTCTCAACTCAAGTATGTCAAGGTTAAAAATCCCATCTTTCCTATGGTGATCTAAGGTTTACACCGACTCGCCATACGGTAAACATCAATAAGCAATACATCTCTCGATATCGATTGCATAACACATAAACATAGAAAAGATACAACTTTAATCAAATTCACAAAACAAATCTAGATTGAAAATAAAGAACTCATCAAACGGATTCACATAGTTTGAACAATTGCTCACCTTCCAAGCATTCAAAGATAAAACGGCAAAGAAACGAAATAGAAAGCTTAAGGAAAACAAGAAAATCGCAACCCCTAGCCTCCCCTAAGGGGTCCGGGCCCGCTTGTGGTTTTCCCTAATGATTATGTATCAATAGGTCTCAATAATAATGTGTCATTAGGTTGAAATCACGCTGCTATTTA
Source organism: Gentiana macrophylla (assembly GCA_026214975.1). Classification (NCBI taxonomy): domain Eukaryota; kingdom Viridiplantae; phylum Streptophyta; class Magnoliopsida; order Gentianales; family Gentianaceae; genus Gentiana; species Gentiana macrophylla. The sequence goes on along the minus strand of JAOBSW010001171.1, from coordinate 111,954 downwards.
TAGAAAAGTAAGTCGGTTTTCCAAAGATGTCGGCCGTGGACGCCCGTCTGAATTGTGGACGCCCGTCCAGTGATGCCTTGACTTGCTTTTTTGACGCCGCCCACCTGGGCCCAAACTCTCTCAACCAATTTTCTTCTCTCGGACGCCTGCTTACTTTGATGGACGCCCGTCCAACTCGACGGGACTTGACGCTAGTCCACCGATCCAAATTCAAATCTTCAACTCTATCTCTTTTCTTCTAGCCAATTCCATCCTTATCTCTTTCTCATCATATAATTCAAACTTGATCTTCATTTGATCATTCTTTGGGTTGAGAATATGCATCTACATGACATCAAAAACATCGCAAAATGTAATAATATCCAAATAAACATGAAATCAACAATAAAACGCATAATTCAACTAATTTTGCGAATAAACCATTTAAAACCTCACTTGCTCAATAAACCAATTAAACGCCATTTTCTATGCAAATTATACAAATATGGAGGAAATCATTATAAAATATAACGGAATAAATCGTATAAAATCACCCTTAACAAGTTGTTACTAGTTAGCATATAACTTCCAATGGGTATGATGTAGGTTTATACCCATATAAGGCCTCAAAAGGTGATACTTGGATGGCAAATGGAAGCTTGTATTGTACTGCAACTCAGCCAAAGTAAGCCATTTAGTCCACTACTTAGGCCTCAAAAACACATGCATCTTAGATACATTTCTAGACACCGGTTTACTCTTTCCTGCTTGGCCATCTGCTTGGGGGTGGGTAGGCGAGCTTAGTGCAATATTGACTCCTCGCTAGTTGAAACAAATGTTGCCAAACTCACTAGTAAACACACTATCCTCACCACTCACTATAGATGTAGGTAAACCATGAAATCTGTAGATGTGATAAGAAGGCCTCTCGCCACCACCCAGAATACCTTCTTCATCAAAGCCACAAAATGTCCCCATTTTGTGAATCACAACCACAACCATGATGACTTCAAAACCCTCAGAGTTTGGCAACCCTTCAATGTAATCCATGCTAATGTGTGTCCATGCTTGATCAGAATCGGGAGTGGTCGAGAAGTCCTCGGGGTGTTCATGGATGTCTTTGCATTGTCGATGTGTGATGCATTGATTGATTAGATCCCCGACATCATTCCTCATCCTAGGCCAGTAGAAAATAGATGAGATCCTGCTAAGGCATGCCCTGATGCCAGAATGACCTCCTAGTGGACTATCATGTAATTGAGATGCACTTCCTTCCTTAGGCTGCCGATGATCCCACATATATCCTCGTTTTAAATTTCAAGATACCTTGATGCAATGTGAATTCTCGTTCATTCTCAGGATCTAATAGACAGTAACTTATTTTGAATTGAGCATGATCATCTCCTTCATAGCTATCAATAACCCTTGTCATCCAACTTGGAACCACCGTGAGAGCCATGTAAACTCCCTGGTGCATAAAGCCGCCTAGATAGTGCATCCGCTACAACATTCTCCTTTCCTTTCTTGTACTCAATTTTAAAATCCAATCTTAGCAACTTTGTGATGCTCTTCACGTAGAGTCAGAGTAACTTTCTCGCTTCTAATAGATATTTTAAGGATCATGATCTGCTTTTAATAGTAAATCGTGCTCTCTTGCAAGTAGTGTTTCCATTTGGTGACAAATATAATCACTGCTAGAAGTTCTTTTTTTCATAGATAGAAAGTCCCATTTCTTTAGAATTGAAAGCCCCAATGAGATAAGAGATTGGTCTTCCTGCTGTCGCAAAACATCACCAAGTCCATTAATGCAAGCATCTGCTTCTACTATAAATGGTAATGTGAAATCGTAAAGCCAAGAATGGGCTTCACACATGGCCTCCTTCAATCCTGTGAAGGCCTCAGCTGTTTCTTCGCACCAATCAAATTTGTCTTTTTCAACAAATCACCAATTTTCTTGCTATCATTCCATATCCCTTGATAAACCTTCTATAAAACCAAATAATCCTAAGAACCCTCTCAATTTGCGTGATATTCGAGGAATAGGCCACTTGACATGTCATTAATCTTACCAGTGGTCCGCCATCACTTGCCCCGTTGAATTATGTGCCCTAGGTACTAACCTTGGTTTGTGCAAAGCTACATTTGCTCATTTTAGCATAGAACTTCTTCTCTTTTTAGTAACTCCAAGCCTCGCTCGCAAATGTTGCATATTGGACCAGAGGTCGTGATCAGATATTAGTATGTCATCAAAGAACACCAAAACAAAATTTCTCGAGACATGGCTTGAGGAGTTCATTCATAGCCTTTTGAAGGTGGTCGGTGCATTAGTTAATCCAAAGGTCATGATCGTGGTATTCATAATGACCATGATGTGTTACAAATGCGGTCTCGGGAATTGCCTCTCGCTTCATTCTCGATTTGGTGAAATCCAAATTTCAAATCAATCTTAGAAAAGAATTTTGCTTGCCTCAACTCATCTAGTAACTCATCAATGATAGGTATAGGTATCCGCCCTTCACCGTAAGTTCATTCAAATTTTCAGAGTCCACACATAACCGCCAAGTTCCATCCTTCTTCTTGACTAACAAGATAGTGATGCATAAGGGCTATGGTCAAGGTTGTATCATACCCTGTTCTAACATCCGTTTCTATCCACCTCTCTATCTCCTCAAGCTTCGATGATGACCATATTTATAGGGCCTTAGTTTAAAAGGATCAGTCCCCTCCTTAAGGATGATATCATGGACTAAGTCTCTGTCTGGTGGTAATGATTCTGGTGCTGAAAACACATCCTTGTACTGATCCAGCAAGTCCTGAACCCCCTGATATATGCTAGTGGTTTCATTCACCAGAGTTGCTCTAATGAAATTGATGCATGCCATTACCCTGCACTTACCCCTTTAAAGCTTCTAACCAAGTTCTAAACCGATGGTCTTCGCTTTGCAATTTCTCATACCCTTAAGTACAATTGGTTGGCCATCTTTGTGAAAAGAGAGTTCCATTTTATTGAAACTAAACATCATTGGGCTGAATTTCTTCATCCAATCAACCCTAAGTACCATATCACATCCTCCTAGTTTCGTGAGTCCTGACATCATGAGTGAATCGGTTGCCTTGCATAATCCATGGTAAATTTGGACACATGTTATCGCCACCATCTTGTTGCCATCTCGCAACAAGAATCCCCAAAGGATGAGTAGCTTCTACAACACATTGGAGATCCTTAGCTAGTTTCTCGATCTAGAAATGTGTGAACTCCCACCGCCTACGAGTATATTCACCGGCCTCTTTTGAGTGAACCTTGATCCTCGATAGTGTTTGAACCGCTTGACCAACCATGGTGCTTATTGACAATTGAGATACCTCCGAGGTTGTAATATCAATTCCGCAATCTTCCAATTCTTCAACAAAATCTTGATCGCTTTCATCAACCGTAATAAAGTTGAACTGCTTGGATTTACATTGGTGTATTGGCAGTACTTCATTACATTTAAAGCAAAGACCCTTAGCCCTTCCTGCCTTGGACTTCTCTGGCTGTGTAATAAATTTGCTACCATCCCTTCCTTTTCCGAAATTTAGCAAAGCATGGGTATGGTGTTGGTCTTCCTGATAAGGTATAGACTTATAACCGTGGTTTGTGGTGTCGCTCATGGAATCCAAAGACATCTTCTTGTGCTCTTGCATATTCTAGGGCTGCAAATAGATCTAAGGGTTTATTGACTCTCACAATTGATCTAATACCCTTCTTCAATCCTCCCATGAAGCTTGCTACGAAGTATGCTTCATCTAACCCAGGATTCTTCAAGGACACTAGTGTTTTAATCTCTTCAAATTTAGCTTGATAAGCATCTACTGTTCCAGTTTGTTTTAACTTGTGAAACTCATCTACTACATCATCATAACTCCAATTTGCAAAATCTTCTACACAATTCATTACAAAACATAGTCCGTAATGAATCTCTTGTTTACCTTCCAAACATCGTACTATAACTCGCCTTGATCATCTAAGTGCATTTCTCGCTAATGCTACTTTCTCATCCTCTTTAATTGAATGAAATTGGAAGTACCTTTCACATTTCCTTAACTATGCTCTGGGTTTTCCCTTTGAACACAGAAAAATCCATCTTGGGGCGCCTGAGTATATTGTCATACCTTGATTCTCATTGGAGAGGGACCTAAAATTCCTGTGCTGTAGGAGGGAATTTCTGCTGTCGGGTCTGCTTGTCGTGGTGTAGTGGAGCCTATCTCCATGAGTCGGGTATTGTTTTGTTGGATAGGACCGCAAAGATAGCTGCAAATTGATCCTTCATGTACGCCATTTTCTCTCGAGCCTGCTTGAGGTCTTGCATTGATTTACTTAGCTCTTCGATATCTTTAGCGCTTTTTTTTTGTCTCGCTCATCCACAGATTTGAACCTAGTATCGCCCATGGCAGAGAATCGCTATCTCTCGATACCACTTGTAAGGATCTTAGAAGGAAAAGAATAGGATGCAGGAGAAGATAAGAAGATGCAGGAGGAATAAGGTTTGTATTTAGTATAAACTTGTCTGAATGAATATTACATTTCTCAGTCTGCCTTCCCTTTTATACTTTGCAGTTAACTACACAATACAATGACAGATAATACATCACAATAACAGCTAACAACAGCACATTGACAGCTATTAGCAGCTAAGCATCCCTAGTCAACTGTCTACTAACAAAATATCTACTACTAGCAGCCTTGGTTCCTAACATCTTCGTAATCATCCATTGCTTCACTCCTGATTTAATTGTCGTATTTACTATAATTATCCCTTATTTTATCACGGTGAACCTCTTTCCTAAATCTACGCCGACCTCATCGCAAATAAGAAAGCGTGAGCCCTCCCAAGGTACGCACGAAGTTTGCTCTGATTCCTTCACCGAGATGATTTCATAGCCCCTTATAACCCATTTAGTGATGAGGAATGGGTCAACCAGCCATGGAATAGGTGTTTTGTCGATGCACACAACCTACTCGACGTAATTCCTGTTAGAATCGAAAAATGCAGTGGTCGCCATCAAAGGTCGCTCTGGCACCGCTCAGTAAGCTTGAAGGACATACCTAGTTGCATATTTTGAATAATTTTGGTGAATGGTTTTGTTTCAAATTGGGGTGCCGATTTTCACCCATTATCTAAAAAATCATAAGGAATTCTTGATGCATACATAGCAAAGAAGTGGCTCGCTTCAAATTTTATTATTTGATTTAAGAAATTAATTGATTCAGAATAATAATTTTGGTTTTTGATTCTTCTTACTTTTATCTTCTTTTTCAATTTATTTTATTATGCATTCGGATTTGGGGTTGCATCAATTTATTATCTTTTTTTGCATCAATTGAGGTATGTTGAGAAGAAATACGAGGTGGGTTTATCGAGAGAAAATTGACGGGGAGGTAAAGAGTGGAGTGTATCCATGGTGGTTATTGTCATGTCATCATGTTTGGCCGGAAATATAAGTCTAGTCAAGATTTTCCGATGTTCGGGACTAATTTTGTAAAACAAACCAACTTATAGGACTAATTTTGTGATCGGAGTAAAGTCGATCAAAATTGCAAAATGAGTACAGCTATAAAACTAAAATTGCAATTTAACCTTATACAACGGGTTAAAAAAATTACATGAAATGATAAAGACTCAAATTATAGTTCCACTAATAAACGTGTTTAAGAAAATGGATATTTGTTTATAAGGACTAGTTTGAACACTTAATAGGCATTTAGACACCCTTAAATCTTATTTGTTTATAAGACACATTTCATTTACTTTTCCACTTTTACCCTTTACCGCATTTAATTCATTTTGATCTGTATATTGTGACGAAAAGGCATCGCTTCAATTTTCAGCCTATGGCGCTTTTCTTCTAATCTTTCCTTTCTTGTTTCTTCTAATCTTTTCTCCGCCATACATCATCGTGAATGGCATGCATCTCTCACCCCTACCTCCACCATTGCTCCCACTGATCTCCTCGGTTCCTTCTTCTCCGATTCACCTCTAATTCCGATCCCAATCCTCCTCTCAAACCCAAATCATTAACTCTCGGGAGCCATGGTTGGTCGGTTACATCTTCTTCTTTTTCTCATCTATGATGTGGTATTATGATGAATTAATTTCAATTTTTTTAAAAATGATCTTTTTCTTCGATTTCACCGCTTGCTCTCTTGTCGGAAGGGCATTGAATGGTTAGAGAAATAATTCAGTTCTTTCTTAGAAAAAGTTGAATTGAGCTTGATTTTTCATATATGCTTCCGCTTTGAGTTTTTTTTGAACATTTATTGCTTGACATAATGAATTGTTTAGTTGAAGGTCTAAAATTTGTATTCATGATGGGTGTTTAAATTTTCCAATGTTTACATCAGATAATTCGATTAAATGTATATTTTTGATAATTTGGAAAATCTTTAAATTTCAATTAGAGCCGGAACGGGTGTTTGTGGTGATTATTTGAGTGTGAGGATTGAACTTTGACTGTGGGTTATCTTTTGTTTCAATGGTTGATTTGGTTTTGCTGGATGCATTTTCAAGTGACTTCTTTTGTTCAAAGGTTTTCTAATGTTTAATTCATTAGAAAATCGATTTTTGAAATTAAGTCGGAAAATATCAAATATCATCGTGGTGTTGCTTAATCTCGTGTCGATCATCAAATGTGATCGCATCGGGGTGGTCAATGATCGCTGTGGTCATCAGATATCCGATTGCCGGCGTCATCGCATAAAATGTTGATGTCATCAGATATCCGATTGCCGATGTCACCGCATAAATTGTTGATGTCACGGATATATGATTGCCAATGTCACCGCGATATATTATTGTCGGCGTCATTGCATATATGATTGCCGATGTCAATGCATCATGGTGGTCAATGCATCAGGTGGTCACCGATAAAATGTTGGTGTTATTGTGTGTCACTTTATAAAATGTTGGTGTTATCGTGGTGTCGCCTATCTCGTGTCGATCATCCAATGTCATTGCATCGGGTGGTCAATGAATCGCGATGGTCAATGCATCGGGGTGGTCAATGAATCGCGTGGTCAATGCATCGAGGTGGTCACCGTGATAAAATGTTGGTGTTATTGTGTTTCACTTCATAAAATATTGGTGTTATTGTGGTGTCGCTTCATCTCGTGTCGCGATCATCAAATGTCATCGCGATCGTGGGTGGTCACCGTGATCACGGTGGTCATCGTGATATCCGATTGCCGATGTCACTATATAAAATATTGATGTCATCGCATATGTGATTAACGATGTCACCGCATAAATTGTTGATGTCACGCGATATATGATTGCCGATGTCACTTCATTCGATGCACTTCATATATGGTTAATTAATCGGGGTGGTGATCAGATCGCGTGGTCATCGTGATCGCAATGGTTAATTAATCGGGTGGTGATCGATCGGGTTGGGCAATGCATCGCGTGGTCAATGCATCGTTGTGGACAACGATCGCGTGGTCAATGCATCGCAGCTGGTCAATGCATCGTGGGTGGTCAATACATCACGTTGTCTCTACATCGCGTGGTTAGTGCATCACGGCGCGTCTCGTGATATCGCGTGGTCAATGCATCGCGTTGTCCGCTCATCACGTGTCACTTCATCGCGCTGGTCAATACATCCAGGTGGTCAATGCATTGCGGTGTCTCGCAGATCGGAAGTGGTCACTACATCGCGTGTGTCTCGCGATCGGAGGTGGTCATCGATCACGGTGTCAATGCATCACGGTGTCATTTCTTCACAATGTCTCTCGTGATCGCTTGTGTCTCTCGAATCACGGTGGTCAATGAATCGCGTGGTCACCGCGACCGGGTGGTCATCAGATCGCGTGGTCACTTCATTGCGGTTGTCAATGCATTGGGTTAGTCACTTCATCGAGGTGTCTCGCGTGATCGCGTGTCACTTCATCATCGTGGTCTCTTCATCTCGTGTCACTTCATCACGGTGTCTCTCGCAATACGGTGTCATTTCATCGCGTGTCTCTCAGATTTGGGGTGGTCATCGATCGCGTGTCTTTGCATCGGGATGGCCACCGATCATGGTGGTGAATGCCAATGTCATCAGATAAATTGTTGATGTCACGCGTATATGATTACCGATGTCATCGCATAAAATGTTGATGTCATCGCATATTTGATTCCCGGCGTCATCGCATAAATTGTTGATGTCATGCGATATTTGATTGCCGATGTCATCGCGATAAATTGTTGATGTCACGATATATGATTGCCGATGTCACGCATATATGATTGCCAATGTCATTGCATAAATTGTTGATAAAGTTTGGGCTCAATGAAGCCATAAAAGGCAAGATCGAACTTGACACGCTAAGTAATCGATATAGCTCGACTAGGCTCGTAAGGTCGATTATTTTCTTAGAATTCATTTAATTTTTAATAAAATATAACAAGATCGAGCTCGACTCGCATAATAGTGGTTAATGCATCGCGTGTCTCTTAGATCGGGCGGTGGTCACCGTGATCGTGGTGTCTCCGATCGGGGTGGTCACTACATCGCGTGTCTCTCAGATCTGGGTGGTCACCGATCGCGGTGTCTCTCGTGATCGGAGGTGGCCACCGCATTGGGGTGGTCAATGGATCCGAGTGGTCAATATATCGCGTGTCACTTCATCGAGGCTTCTCTCGCATCACGGCGCCTCGTGATCGGGGTGTCATCGCATCACGGTGGTCACCGTGATCGCGGTGTCGCATCGCGATGGTCGCGCATCGCGGAGTTCTCTACATCGCGTGCCACTTCATCGAGGTCTCTCTCAGATCGCAGTTGTCGCTTCATCACTGTGGTCTCAGATCTCGGTGTCGCTTCATCGCTGCGGTCTCTCAGATCTCGTGTCGCATTATCGCGATGTCTCTGTATCTCGGTGGTCATTGCATCACGGTGTTCAATGAAACGCGGTGGTCACTGCATCGCGAATTCGCGATGGCCGCCGCGATGCGGTGGTCAATTCATCGCGTGGTCATCGTGATCGCAGTTGTCTCTCAGATCGCGATGTCTCTCAGATCGCGGATGTCTCTCGCATCACGATGTCTATGCATCACGGTTGTCGCGCATCGGGCGCCGCGGTGGTCAATGCATCGGGTGGTCAATTCACCGAGATGGCCAATGCATCGGGTGGTCAATGCATCGCGGTGGTCATTGGATCTCGGGTGGTCAATGCATCGCGTGTCACTTTATCGAGGCGCCTCGCATCGTGGTGTCACCGCATCGCGCGTAGTCAATGCTTCGCGGTGTCACTTCATCGAGGTGTCTCTCAGATCGTGTTGTCTCTCAGATCGGGAGTGGTCACTCCATCACGGCCTCTCGCGTCGCGCTGTCTCTTCATCGCAGATCTCTCGCATCGCGCCGGTCAATGAAAAAAACTATCAACATCTAGAGAAAAAAAAAAAAAAAAAAAAAAAAAAAAAAAAAAAAAAAAACACCTAGCAACGTCCTGAAGAAAAGAAAAAATAAAATAAAATAAAATAAATAAACAAAACAAAACAAAACAAACAATCAACATCCAGAAAAAATAAAAATAAAAGGAAAATAAAAGAAGCACACAAACAACATCAACAGCTTTATTTTAATCGAATAATAATATGGGGAATGATGGAGAAGACAAAAATATTTCATCAATCGAATAACGACGCTAAAACTTTCGATAAAGGACAAAACTATTTATTCATCTGTCGAAATTCACTTGTGTTCAAATTCACTGCTTAAATTCATCGTCCGAATTCACCGGTCGAAATTCACTAATTTTCAAAATTCATCGTTTAAATTCACTAATTTTCGGATTCATCGTCGAAATTCATCGTCAAAATTCACCGATTTCGATTCACCGGGAGATTCACCGATTTTCGGATTCACTGTTGTCCTTCTCGCTATAAAAATTACGCAAATTGTCCTTCTCCCTATAAAAATATGTAATTGTCTCCGTTACTTAAAAATATTTCGTATGACGTGTCCTTATCCCTAATTTTCCATAATAATAATAATAAATATTCAGCGCCCAAAGCGCTTCATCCTTCTTATTTTATTATTTTTTTCTTCATTAAGGCATGCTTGAGCTATCTATCTAATTTGTGTCTCTTATAACCAAATAAGATTCCTTAGCCATTCTATTTGCCTAATTAAGTTTATTTTTTATTCTTTTACTATTGCTTTTTAAGAAAATTGCTTGAATTGATAAAGACCCAAATATCAAATTTATAATAACTCGATGCAACAATTCGAACAATGTTTTATTACGCTACTAAATACAAACGATAACGATATATTTAAAAATATCTAACATAAATGAATTTGAGTTTTCTATCTATGTATTTTAGTAAGTCACGAATTTGAAATAATATTTTAGAAAAAAAAAATTCAAACGAAAAGGATTCATTCAGTGAAATCGCTGAAGGTCCAAAAATTTTTAAGACCGGCCCTGTATATCTTAGTTGATTAATGATTACACTGTTATAGTTGAGTTTCCTAATTCTTGTTGTTATGTAAAGAAAATTGGCTACCAAGATCAAACGACTGGAAGGTCTTCTTTAGGACACGTTCAAACCACCATCATGTTTTTTATTTTTATTTTCTTTTATTTTAAATAAACGAAGCCCTTTATTAAAGAATTTTAAAAAGACAACCATACAATACATTATTGTTGGAGAGATTTCCCACACCTTTGAATGTCTAAATAAATATACTAGTATCTTTATTAATACCAATTTGCTTTAAGACAACTGCAGTAAGTCATTGATCTTGACATTAGTAAATGTGCCGTAGGTTAAAGGATCGAACTCTCATTAAACATTATTTAAGGAGGGTATTGGGAGATATAGCCAACTCTTGAATGAAAATTTGTGCAAGTGTTGGGACAGATTGCTCACACTTCGAGGGGGTGTGGGGAGAGATTGCCCACACCCACCCTTGAATGCTTAAAAAAATATAGTAGCCTCTTTATTAATACTAATTGGCTTTAGTACAATGGTAAGCGCTGATCTTGAAACTTATCTTGACCCTTCCTTATACTAAAAGACGTAGGCGAAATATAGTCATGTGATGGAGGTCGAGCCGCACATCACCACGTGTCACCCCCACAATCATCAACCAATAAATAAATCCATAATATTAAGGGTCAGGAGCCCCACTTTAGCCTAAGGGCAGATCTGAACCCTAGGTGGGAGATCAGACTAGCTAGCTTCCCAGTTCACCAAAGGTCGGTCGTACAACGGAGCTCACCCGCTGGAGTTCACCAGCCTTCATGATGGTTAAAATAGTCTATCCTACGGCATCAATATTCTATCCATTATAAGCTAAAAATAGTTGTTTCTACCTATAAATATGAACCATTTGAGTTGAATATCATATGTCGTGTTCGTGGGTCGAGAAATATGCACTTAGCGCTTTTTTCCTATTTTGATATTATTTCGCATTATTTGATGATTTTCGTGATACTAAATATCAATGGAGCATCATTGACAAACCGAGTGGATCGAACGAAAGGAACGGGTCTAGGGTATTCCGTAACATTCCAAGTTAGAAACTCGCTTTTGCTTCACGTGAACAAGCATAACCTTGTTAATTTGGAGGCACCAAATTTACTACCGCACAATATTATAGTTGGTCGCATACACCATAATCGTGACGAGATCAATCTTGATAATTAGACGCTCTACGAGTCTCCTGTGGTATCGACTTTGACTCGCCAAGATTTCTACTACCATAAACCTAGTCCTATTGCTAGTAAGTTCCTTGCACGCGATCAAGATTTTTTGGCGCCGTTGCCGGGTACTCGTGTCAAGAATACTTTTTATTAAAGATTGATTTTTTTTTCTGTATATATTTGAGTCTGTTTAATTGAGTCTGTTTTGTAGTATGTTTATACTGGAGTCATACAGGGTCGATTTTGTTAAAAATCAGGAAAAATAGCTTCCGGTTTACCGAGGGTCTACCTCGATAAACCGATGGCCCCGCTTTTGCGCGTAATCGCTTCGTTAGTTTAGTCAAGTCGTAGAGTCGAGTCCAGATTTTTGAGTCTCCACAGAGTGTGTAACACCAAGCAGGCAAGTTACTAACCTTTTTATTTTCTTTTGGTGTCTTGTAGTACGCTACACAAAGTTCAACAGCCAAACTCGAGAGATTCATACCCGAGATTGAAAAGTTTGCAAAACAAATTATAAAGGAAGCTCGAGAGAGATTTGTTAGGCTGGAGGACGACGTGAGTACGCATGTAAAGGAAATTACAGTGAGAGGGAAGAAGAGATTCCACCTTTGGAAGATACAGAAATCGACATGGCACAGAACGGACAGAATGGAGCAGGAGTTGTGGTACAAGAAGATACGAGAACTCTACAGAGTTATGCAATGCCTACGATTGAGCAATTCGTACAAAGAATTGTTCAAATTGAGAGGATACAAATGGTGACTATTTCACTACCTTTCATGGAGTAATGAATAAAGATCCTAGTGTACACGCTACCAACTTTCGAGATAGTTAGCACGGTCAAGCCAACCGAGTACCCGAGACAATATCAAGTCGAAATTGTTTCCATTCACTCAATGACAAATCAAGATATGGTTATTGTCTCTAGCACCTGGATCGATCCAAACTTGGACTGATCTGTTGAAAAAGTTTATGAATAAGTACTGCCCACCTGGGAAGTCACTACAGATGAGACAAGAGATTATGAACTTCAAGCAAAACCCATCAAACGCTTTGAAGAAGCATTGGAATGATTTAAGGAAGCACAGAGGAGATGCCCTCACCATAATATCACTTTGCCCGTATGAGTGCATAGTTTCTATCACGGATTGTGGCCAATTGAACAAATGAGAGTTGATGCATCGAGCAATGGATGTGCGCTATCACTATCACCAAGAAAGCCGAAGAGAAATTGTGCAAATTGCGCTTACAATTCAATGGGGAACGCACGAAATTGAAACCGCCAAGGTAGTCAAGGCGTATTTGGAAAAGATACTTCTCAAAAGATCTTATATCAGCTAATGGAAATAAATGAAAAGATAGATGGCATGCAAGATCGCATTGCCAAGGTTGAGAAAGTACAAGATACTGAAGCAATCAACACTGAGGACGTGAACTATATAGGGAGGCAAGGAAATCCTTATGGGGGCGGATATCGCCCAGGTTCTCATGACCACCCTGGTTTTAGACTGAGTGACCCTGCAGAGGGGATATAGACAAAGTGATTCAACTGGTGGAGAGAGACCGAGGCGAGCTGGTGGATTCATGCCTCAATTCAGCAAGTCCGGTGGTTGGGAAGCAGCCATGGTTAAAATGAGTTCAACTGTGACCGACAAGGTCAATCAACTTACGAAATCCATGACTGAACTGAATACAAACTTCACCACTTATTGTAAGAAGAATGATACAAGACTGACCAATCAAGAAGCCTTAGTGCAGAATTTGTCGCACCAAGTGAGACAGATTGCAGAACAAGTGTCACCGCCCTCCGGAGAGATTACCAAGTAATACCGAGAAGAACCCGGCGGACATGAATGCAATCATGACTAGAAGCGAAAGGAATTGCTCGACCAGCTTATACCAACTGCTCAGAAGAATCGTAAAGCAATAGCGAGCAGAATCCGAGAAAAGAGGGCCGGTAAACCAGACACTACTCCGTAAACCGAGAATCAAAATTCAATGACGACAGACAGCAGAGCAAAGAGAGTCGCAGGTAAGTCTTCACGAATCAGAACTATTAGTCCTACTACTTTAGCCTATCCCCTAGGAAATATAAGCCGAATAATAATGATGACGCTGCGTTATAAAAAGTTTATAGAAATGTTTAAAAAGTTGCAAGTGAATATACCTTTGGTAGAAGCTCGGCCGAATGCCGAGTATGCGAAATTCTTGAAAGAAGCAATCTCTACCAAGAGGAAGTTATTAGACCTTGAGACTATTTGTTTTAATGAAGAATTCTCGCGCTTTGCAACGCAAATTGCCTCCTAAGTGTAAAGATCCTTGAGTTTCCTCATACCATGCACAATTGGAGGAGTATGCCTAAACAAAGCTAGGCATGAAATAATTGAACGAAACATCTATAAGTTAGGCATGAAATAATTGAACGAACCATGCACAATTGGAGGAGTATGCCTAAACAAATCGGGTGATCTTGGAGCCAGTGTCAATCCAATGCCACTCTCCATCTTTCATAAGTTAGGCATGAAATAATTGAACGAAACATCTATAACCCTTCAATTAGCTGATAGGTCAATGAAGCAACCGTGTGGAGTGGTGGAGGATGTTTTGGTGAAAGTTGACAAGTTTGTATTCCCTGTAGACTTTGTGGTGCTAGACATGGAGGCTAACCACTCCTAGCTACGAGCAAGACATTGATAAATGTTTATAAGGGTGAGCTGATTCTGAGAGTGAATGAGGACAAAGTAGTATTCAATGTGATGAATTCAATGAAATATGCCCAAGATGAAGGAAAAGCATGCTACATGCTAGATGCCATAGACGAACTTGTTTTGGAGTTATATCAAAGAAAATGGCACTAGACCTCAGTAGCGAGACTTTACTCCTGAAGGAAGAGGAAAGCAATGAAGAAACCTGGGTTGGGTGTAGTGAAGGCCAAATGCGAGAAATAGAGCCTAATCTTCTATGTATTTAAGAGGAACCATTCATAGACCTACGTGGCACAAGTTCTTTGACTTACAATTGACTGGTAAGCTCTTAAGATCATCGTTAGAAGAGCCACCAAGGAACTTTACGTTGAAACCTTTTCCATCTCACCTGAAGTACGTATACTTACAAGATGATACCCTTCCCCTCATAATTTCATCGTTGTTATCACCTTTAGAGGAGGAGAAACTTTTAAGAGTACCGAGAGAGCATAAAGGAGTGTTTGGGTAGACCATTGCAGATATTAGAGCAATAAGCCCATCAGTGTGCATGCATAAGATCTCTGTAGATCCTGAGAAGAAAGCGGTAGCACAACCACAAAGAAGGTTGACACCACAACTGAAGGATGTTGTTAAGGAAGAGATCATAAAGATGTTGGAGATGGGAATCATTTTCCCAATTGCACCCAATTGCAGACAGTGAGTGGGTGAGCCCGATTCATGTGGTGCCCAAGAAATGAGGATTCACTGTCCAACCTAATGAGTTTGATGAGTTGATCCCTGTGAGACTAATTACTAGACATCGAGTTTGCATTGACTTCAGGAAACTGAATGATGCAACTCTTAAAAATCATTTTCCCATACCATTCATTGATCAGATGTTGGAAAGATTAAGCGGTCATGCGTTTTATTGTTTGTTAGATGGATATTCTGGTTATTATCATATCCATATTGCCCCTGAGGACTGAGAGAAAACAACTTTCATATGTCCTTACGGAACATTTGCGTACAATTGCATGCCTTTTGGGTTATGTAATGCACCAGCAACTTTCCAAAGGTGCATGATGTCATTATTTGCGGACATGGTGGAAGATTTTTTTGGAGATTTTCATGGATGATTTCTGTGTATTTGGAGATAGCTTTGATAAATGCTTGGACAATTTCAGTAAGGTGCTAAAGAGATGTGAAGAGACCAACCTTGTACTTAATTGGGAAAAATTCCATTTCATGGTTACAGAAGGAATAGTGTTGGGTCATAAAATTTCTAGGAAAGGAATGGAGGTTGATAGGACAAAGATAGAGGTAATATAGAAGTTACCCCTCCAACTAACTTAAAACGCTATGAGCCTTTCTTGGCCACGAAGGATTATATAGAGGTTCATCAAAGACTTCTCTAAAGTTTCTAGACCTTTGACGGAATTACTCGCAAAAGATGTGCCTTTCAGATTTGGAGAAGAATGCAAGAAAGCATTCAACACATTAAAGCGAATGCTTATAACTTCCCACCTCGTAGCACCGATTGGAACAAACCTTTGAGCTTATGTGTGATGCAAGCGACACGGCAGCTTGGAGCACCCTCGGGACAAAGGGAGGATAAAATCTTTAAGCATATCTATTAAGCTATTCGCACTTCTCAACAAAGGCCTGTGAGGAATTATGCGACTAAGGAGAAGGAACTCTTAGTCATTATATTTATGCTTTGACAAGTTTCGACCTTATCGATAGGATCGAAAGTCACCAGATTCACTCGACCATACAAATTTTGAAATACCTTCTAACAAGCAAGACTCCAAGCCGAGATTGTTAAGATGGATTCTAACCTTATAAGAGTTTGATGTTGAGATTAAGGACAAAAAAGGATCTGAGAACCAGGTGGCTGATCACCTGTCAAGATTAACTTTGCTGAAGAAGAGCAACCGATTGAGATCAGGGAAAGTTTTCCTGATGAGCCACTCTTGGCCATCTCGGGTGGTAGCTCAAGTTGAATCGACCGATATCATACATCAAGAGTGGGCAAGGTATACCCTTGGTATGCTACTATTGTCAATTATTTAGCAGGAAAGTACCTACCACCTGAATTCACAAATGCGGATAAGAAGAAGTTTTTCACGTATCTCAGGCATTATCATTGGGACGATCCCTACTTATATAAATTGTGCCCTGATGCCATTCTTAGGAGATGTGTCCATGACGATGAGATTCCAAGTGTTTTGCACATGTGTCATTCTAGAGAAGCTGGAGGTCATTATAGGCCAGCTAAGACAGTAGCTAAGGTACTGCAGTGTGGATTCTACTGGCCAACAATTCATAAATCCGCTTACGAGTTTACTCGATCCTGTTATTCCTGTCAAATGACTAGTAATATTTCTAAGCGGAATGAGATGCCACTGCATAGAATTAGAAGTGGAGTTATTCGATGTATAGAAAATTGATTTTGTGGGGCCTTTCACATCGTCAGAATCAAATCGTTACATCCTGGTAGCAGTTGATTATGCTTAAAAATGGGTGGAAGCAGTGGCTCGCCTACTAATGATGCCAGGGTTGTCCTGAGGTTTCTTAAGAAAAATATTTTGACGAGGTTTGGAGTGCCAAGAGCCATAATTAGTGACGGAGGGAGTCATTTCTGTAATAGGTTGTTTGAAAAGTTGATGATGAGATATGGGGTTAGACATAAGATTGCAGCAGCATATCACCCCAGACGAGTGGACAAGTGGAAGTCACGAATAGAGAGATTAAGAGGATCTTAGAGAAAACTATGAATTCCACGAGGAAAGATTGGTCTTTGAAATTAGATGACGCTCTGTGGGCGTACAGAACAGCTTATAGGACCACGATTGGGATGTCACCATATATGATAGTGTTTGGATAAGCATGTCATTTACCTGTAGACTCGAGCACCGAGCGCTGTGGGCTACGAGATTTCTAAATCTGGATGAGAATTTAGCCGGTGAAAAGAGAATGCTAGAGTTGAATAGATTGGAGGAGTTTAGACTTCAAGCGTATGAAAATGCCAAGATTTACAAGTAGAGAACAAAACGCCTACACGATAAGAAGATTCTGAACCGCAAATTTCAAGTTGAGGATAAGGTTCTGGTATATAATTCGCGTCTTCGTCTTTTTCTTGAGAAGTTGAAGTCTAGATGGTATGGACCACATGTAGTCACGAAAGTCTTCAATTCAGGTGCATGTGAAGTTAGACATTAATAATCCGGGTAGACTTTCAGTTAACGGCCACAGGCTAAAACATTACATAGAGCACAAGTATAACCCTGAGTTGGAAGTCTTTACGTTGACAGAGCCAGAATATGAATGAAGGAGCCCTATTAGTACCTTCGAGCTGACGATTATAAACTCAGAACTATTTCTATACCCTTATTTATTGCTTTTGTTTATTTAGAGATATATGTGGTTTTTTCCTTCACGATTCTCATATGATACCCTCATAAAAGTTTTCACGTCTTGCTGAGGTCAAAAAAAGAATAAAGTGGCTTAAACTGTTTTTGCGCATTCCTCCGATATGTACAATTACCGTCACCTTATTTTATTGTTGCCTTTCGCATGTTACTAACAGTTTTTGGAAGAATTTTGGAAAGCAGGTAACAACTTTGAAGAGGAATGACCTAGGAGCTAATGATTATGCTCCGGGATTCGTTTTGACTCAGCCGACATTTCCAGAGCTAAGTACCTTTTCTTTTCTTTATTATTAGTCATTGGGGACAATGTCTATAATAAGTAGACGTGACCGGTTCCGGGCTGGTTCCGGGTCCATGGCACAATCCTCCGGTTCCGGGTCCAAAATGGAACCGGAACCGCCGGTTCCAATTTCTAGCCGATTCCGCCGGTTCCCAGGAACCGGCGGGTTTGGCGGTTCCCCGGTCTGGGTCCGGGTCTCGGCGGTTCCTGGGTTAGACGGTTCAGATCACGGTTCCAATCACGGTTCCAATCCCGGTTCCAAAAAAATCAATTTTTCTTTTACAAAATTTGTAAAACTTACGTTAAAATTAATAATAAATTCTAATTGGTTATTAAACTATATATAATATTTAATTTCATAACTATGTTTTAAAAAAAAAACACACGGCTTGTATAATATTTATTTTCAACCAATCTATATAATATTTAATTTCATAACTTATATTCTAGATAATTTGTAAGTAAATTAAAGAATATAGTTTTCTAATTGTTTATTTTTTATGAATGATTTGTAAGTAAATTAAATTTATATTTTATATAGTGATTACGATAATTTATACTTATAATATTATGTATATAAGTTAATTTTATATCTTAATGAATCGAGGCAAAATGTATATAAAAGTTGTTTTATTAAGCAACACCATTACATAATTGAACAATACATCAATGACGGCAGATACGACACACTTTGAATCACTTGATAGTTGATACACATTACTTAACACCATACTAATAGTCTAATACACTTCATATTAAAAATACAAACACACTACTAATACATCAATATTCAAACATAACATGATCAGAAATATATTTCAAATGTGATAAAGTAAACGAATTTATTCAGAACAACTTCAAATCACTATCCGAAATATATTATAATGGTAGATAATATTATAATATTTGAGTTAGAAATGGATATGTATTTATAGTGTGATGAGTGTGTGATATTTTAAAATAAAATAAAATAAATTCAAATTTTTTGAATATATATACGTGGGTCAAATTGGAATGTTGGTCAAATTGTGAAGGGAATAGAAAAAAAAATTATATATAAAAAAATATAAAACCGCCGGTTCGGGTCCTCCGGGCCGGTTCTGGCCGGTTCAACCGCCGGTTCAACCGCCGGTTTTCCAGCCGGTTCCTTTGAACCGCAGGTTCCGGGCCGGGCCGGGTCCGGTGGAACCTAGAACCGAGTAGGAACCGTGGAACCGCCGGTTCCGTGGACCCATGGAACCACCGGGTTGGACCCGGGAACCGGCGGGTCCGAACCGGATTTGGCCACGGAAACGCCCAGGTCTAATAATAAGTGGGGGTAGGCATCTTAGCTGGATAATCGAAAAAGGGAATGATTTTGACATTTTAACACTGTTTTTAGCTTGCTATTTGCACGTTTTCGAGTAAGAAATCGGTAGAAAAGGAGCCCAAGTTCTGTTTGAAGTGAGCTATAGCATATTCAATTTAGTATGGAAGAATGTGAGTATGTTATGTTGCGCGAAGTAGTAACTTATTATTAATATTCTATCATTGCACTCAATATTTGAGCACATATTCTGAGTGAGAAGTGTTTAAGATCAGATGATGAGTTGTTTTAACCGAGAATCAATATTTGTCTGTCTATATACTTTAACAAATTGTTGTAAGACAAGGGAAGCAACTTGGATGACGAAAGGTGACCGGGACACAATGGACTTGTGAGAGGAAGAGAAAAAAGTGAGGAAATCTGCCATGAAAAAAAAAGAAAAAAAGAGAGAAAAAGAAAAAAAAAAGCAATAAAGGCAATGTGGGAAGCGAACTCGTGTAAAAAGGGCACGACCCTCGCATGAAAAGAAACAAACGAGGACTTAAGAGTGATGCTCAGTCCCCGAATCCGCCCTGCCCAAATACGGTACCATATTGTGTAACCAAGTCTGAAAGCAAGATGAGCGAGTGTATGCGCAATCAAGTTAAGATTGTGGGGTTAGTACAACATGATTCTCTTCACGAACGTACTATCACGACTGATTCATCACACGACACATTGATGCATGATAAGTAGTGATTAATGGGAGCTTATGGATTGTGGCTAGATGTATGTTTCTCGCCGGAAATCTTTATTGAATATGGGGTAGTTTATGGGGATTGCTCTTGAGGTACATTCCGCTTGATATTCGCCGCGGACGACGACGTAAGGCTAGTGGGTGTAGTTGATGACGGTTAAAATAGTCTATCCTACAGCATCAATATTCTATCCATTATGAGCTAAAAATAGTTGTTTCGACCTATAAATATGAACCATTTCAGTTGAATATCATATGTCGGGTTCGTGGGTCGAGAAATCTACACTTAGCATTTATTTTTCCTATTTTGATATTATTTCGTGCATTATTTGATGATTTTCAGGATACGAAATATTGGGTTGAGCATCATGGATGAATCTGGAGTGGACTGAACGAAAGGAATGGGCCTCGGGTATTCCAGAACATTCCAAGTTAAGTCGGCTGAAGAAAAAGGACAAAATTGCCCTCGGTTTACTGAGGAGGGGCGCCGACTTACCGAGGCTCGAGAATCTTCCGAAACGCGTTTTCTTGGACGAGGGGTAGAACTAAATGTTTCTAAGTCGGTTTAGATAGGTATAAATAAGAGGCTTCGCCTCAGAACACAATGTACCCAAATTATTCAAGGAAAATTATGCAATAAAAGTTCTATGTTCTTTATTTTATTTATTTTATGAGTTCTGGACGGAAAAACAACGGTGTCGCCGCCTAAGGAGAGATCTGAGGGAGATCTACGCTCATCTTCGAGGGTTTGATTTTTTGTCTTTTCCAAGATGTAGATCTATCGTTGTTCTATTTGACTAGTATGTTATAATTGCTTATTTAGTTTAATTAAATAGTAGTTAGTTTATTTTACCCCATGTGTTATAGATCTGATTCGTTGGTGAAGAAATCATGGAATATATAGTCGTTGCGTTCTTCACATCTGCGATGGTCTATATCGCTAGATCTAAATACCTAGTAAATTACTAATTCATGATAATCGGCGCCAACTACGTTGATCGATAGATTTAATTTACATGTTTTTAGCCTGATGAACTATTTGCATGTTATCGTAAACTAGCATGAAATACGAATTGTGAAGTGCTATGTTTGGACATTATCTAGAATGGACCCTAGGAACGTGCTGATCAATGTCGACAGCTGTCTAGGCGGGTTTGCGGTATGATTTAGCGCTCAATATCGACAGCACTAGTTCTTTATGCGTATGGGCTATTACGGACCAATTAAGGAGAGTAGCTTGCGTATAGATTGTCTACAACCATTGTCGGAGTGGATAGGGTTAGGAGTTGTACCCGTAGCTAAATAATGAATAAATTCACCAGTGGGGAGGACTGTTGCATGTGTGGGGGGAATAACTAATCACTCATAATTGAACCAAAACATTAGAAACTCATTTTTGTTTCGTGTGAACAAGCATAACCTTGTTAATTTGGAGGCACCAAATTTACTACTGTCAATATTATAGTTGGTCGTAGACCATAATCGTGACGAGATCAATCTTGATAATTAGACGTTCTTACGAGTCTCTGTGGGATCGACATTGACTCGCTAGTACTCTACTACGATAGACCTAGTCCTATTGCTAGTAAGTGCCTTGCACGCGATCAAGATTTTTTGGCGCCGTTGCCGGGGACTCGTGTCAAGAATACTTTTTATTAAAGATTGATTTTTTCTATACATATTTGAGTCTGTTTAATTGAGTCTGTTTTGTAGTATGTTTATACTGGAGTCATACAGGGTCGATTTTGTTATAAATCGGGAAAAATAGCTTCCGGTTTATCGAGGGTCTACCCTGATAAACCGAGGGCCCCAGTTTTGGCAGAATCGTTTCTGTTAGTTCAGAGTCAAGTCAGTTTCAGAGTGTGTATTTTTTAGTATGCCAGTATGTGTAACGACCAAGCAGGCAAGTTACTAACATTTTTATTTTCTTTTTGTGACTTGTAGTACGCTACACTAAGTTCAGCAGCCAAACTAGAGAGATTCATACCCGAGATTGAAAATTTTGCAAGACTAAAGAGAAAGGAAGCTCGAGAGAGATCTGTTAGGATGGAGGACGACGTGAGTACGTGTAATATCCCGAAATTTTGACTTCCTAATTAATTAGTATGATTAGTTAAATTTTGGAAATTATGTGATTTTTTTAATTAAATGGAAGGATTAGTTAATAATTAAAAAGGATTTTAATTATTTTGTGCAATTAAAAGGGCAATTAAAAAGGGGTTTTCTTTTATTCTTCTTTTCCTTCCTTATTTCTCCAAAAAAAAAAAAAAAAGTGAAACCCTAAGACCCCCACCCCTTGCCGCCGACTTTTGTAAGGAATAAGGAGAGAAGATTTCTCCTTGGTGTTGAGGAATTTCGCAGTCGTCGTCGTTGGTAAGCTTCATCTTTCCTACAATTCGAGTATGACGATCGGCCGGCCAAGGCCATGGCCGATCCACTTATGCATATGGAGAAGTGGTTTGAAATTTAGGGGCTTTTGATTCATTAGATTTGTGTTGTGATTTTTCCTTCCTTCTATCCATAGATACAAATTCGGGCTTCGTGGAAGAGCGATTCTAACTCGTTAGCAAGCTTTCAAGAAACGCAGCACAACTGGTAAGAATATTTCTATAGTTGTGTCTTCGTTTGGATTGAAAAGGGAAGTTTTAAGTGACTCGTAGGGTGGTGTATGGTTCGGGATGTTTGGTGTTGTTGTTCGAGAGGTTATTGAATGTAATTTGGGGTACATTCTAATGTGTTTTGGGGTATAATCTTTGTCATCATGTTTCTCGTAGTATAGTCTTTGTCAATGTTTTATTGAAGGCGTTACGTTCGTTTGTGGAGTTTTAGGGATGTTAAACATCCAATTTGGTGTGTTGTTGCTTTGGTTTAAAGCCTATGATGTTATGGTCTTCGTTAGGAAAGGAATTATGTGTTTCTTTGTCTTTTTTCTTTGGTTTTGTGTTGAAGGATCGAGGTGAAATCGTGTTGAAGATTTTAGGGTTTTAGTTGAAACCCAGGTTGGGCGGGCGTCGCTTTGAGCGGACGGGCGTCGGCTTTGTTTTAGTTCGAGACGGACGTCCGGGTTACAGGCGGGCGTCTGAAAATGATTTGATTCGAGATGTAACGATTTCTAGTGGGCGGGCGTCTCGACTAGGCCGGACGGGCGTCCAAGAGTTAAAAATTGATTCGAGATGTAGAAACTTTTGGTGGACGGGCGTCGCCTTGAGTGGACGGGCGTCGATTTTGGACGGCGTTCGTTATCCAAACGGGCGTCCAACCGCTTTAAGCGGGCGTCCACTTAAGTGTCCTTATTTACGTGTTAGTTATTGTTAAATCTTATTAACATGCTTTGTGAGTTGGGTTTTGATGGTGTTATCATTGTGGAACTGATTTTTTTGAGGCATTGAATGTTCGTAGACCCGTAGTGGTTGGGCCCGGATAGGGTAGCTACCGAAGCCGGGTATCCGGGAGTGGAATTGCCTTACGACTTTAATGACCTTCCGTATTTGGGGAGTTGCAGACAGATGTAATGTTGGGCCGGATAGGGTATCTCCGAATCCGATAACCCGGGAGAGGAAATCCTTGCACCCCAGTACGTGTGGACCATTTTAATAATGGTACCATTGGATGACCCTTAGGAATGTGCACATTCGGGACCTTTAGGTATAGATGGATTGTGGTGTTTCATATCTTCTATGGAATGGTCGTATCAGTTATCGTTTGGTCGTATTTGTTATGTGATGGTTGATGCACTGTAGAAGTTTCCTTAATTTCTTTGTTAACTTTAGTTCTACGTATATTAGATTTATTCTTACTCAACTTTATAGTTGGCGGTTTTACTTTTGTTTAACCTGCTATGATCCATTTATGGGAAGTGATTCTTAGCGGTATGTCTTTGGATGATTGCTTGTTCTTTGGGATGGTGCGGGAAATTGAGAGCCACGTAGTCAACATCACACGTTTTTCATTTTGTTGGATGTTAAATATTTAAGATTTTTAATTACGTTCCGCGTATTTTCATTTTCTTGGGATATTATACCGCACTTTAACATTTTAATAATGAATGGTGGATGTTATTTTTCATTGTGGGATGTTGGATATTACCCCACGATCGTGTGTCGTGATGAGTGGCACTACGGTGACCAATGCCGGCGGCGACGGATTGGAAACCGGGTGTTACAAGATGCATACGAAGGAAATCACAGCGAGAGGGAAGAAGAGATTCCACCTTTGTAAGATACAGAAATCGACATGGCACAGAACGGACAGAATGGACAGAATGGAGCAGGAGTTGTGGTACAAGAAGATAGGAGAACTCTACAGAGTTATGCAATGCCAATGATTGAGAAATTCGTGCCAGCAATTGTTCAGCCAGAGGATGCAGCTTTGAGGTATTTCGCCCGAAACCAAATGTGATACAAATGGTGACTAATTACACTACCTTTCATTGAGTAATGAATGAAGATCCTAGTGTACACGTCACCAATTTTACGAGATAGTCAAGACCTTTGTCAAGCCGGCCGAGTACCGAAGACAATATCAAGCTGAAATTGTTTCCATTCACTCTGAAAGACAAAGTGAAGATATGGTTATTGTCTCTAGCACCAGGATCGATCCAAACTTGGACTAATCTGTTGCAAAAGTTTATGAATAAGTTTATTGTCCTTTTGATTGATTTATCTCATTTAATATTCAATAACTTGTATTAAATATTTTCTCAAGATATATATTGACAATATCTTAAATTGAATATATCTTTATCTTATTACCATAAATATATTTTTTCAAAAATCAATTAATATCCAATAATAATATTATGGTAATCTTATTAATTAAATTACACAATCTAAATGTATCCTATACTCTTTGATTATGGCACATCTTCCCACTAATTTGGGAATTGAGATTTTCTTTAATTAATATAGTCTGATGATTAATTAATTTGTAAAATACATGTATATCATATATATATTTTGAATTACACATACATTATGTGTATATTTAATTAATCAACATAATTAATATCTTGCATTATATTTATTCATATTAAATAAATACCACCATATTAATTTACTACTATAACCTTTATAGTATGAGATAAATTCTTTCCTTATTTGGTTATCAACTATAACCACATTTTAATCCGACTTGATGTTCATATGTGTGCGACCCGATATGCTTCCGACTATGTTAACCGTAGGCACAAAGTGCAAATTACGAAAATGCCCTTCATTCCTAACGATCACGGGATAGCGTCTAGCAATACACCATGACCCCCAATCATCGGAAGAGTCAAACTCAATGACTACTACCTTTCATGTGAAATAGTTACCGTGTAAATAGAATCCTATCGCTGTAATAATATTCATACAGTCGTACGTCGAGTGTCAAACATCAACGACCGTATCTTATTATAATCTAGACATCATGCTCTCTCGAAGAAACTCATTTACTTCTACTTTGTAAAGAATAACGAGAGTAAGACATTTATTATAAGAAGACCCTTTCGGATATTCACCCCTACTATTAGGGTACGTGATTTCCAGACGACCAAACACGTATACTCCGCATGCTTCAGTATCACACCCAATCATTACCGCATGATCGCCCCATGGCTAGAGGGAACCTCAATAGTGTCAAAGAATTACAATCCACGCCGTGATGTGATGAGAGTCAACTTTACGTGATTCCGGTGCATTTTCTACCCCCGTTTACCACACGTTTAGCATGTTTTTGGGTGGTTTAGACCGTTTCGGGGTAATATCGTGAGTTTATGGCACGGAGAGTAAATCCGTCACTTTGATGGCTTATTACCCCTCTTTGTTGATATTAACCCTATTCCCGAGCACTTTTACCCTCCGGAATTGTTTGGTTGGTTTGGTCGTTCATGATGTTGTAGGGTATTAGTGTCTTGGGGACCCGGAAGGTGATGATTCATGGTGAGAAGCAAGATCGAGGCGATATGAGTGATCAAAAAGGAGAAAAGATGATGTTTTGGAACAATTGGGGGTCAAACGCGCGTTTGAACCCCCCAAACTGGCGTTTCAAAAGCATGATTTTGGATAGAGTGCACCTGCCCCTACACGCGCGTTTCAAGCCCCCCTAAACGCGCGTTTCAGTTGAAGAACAAGCAAGAGCCTACCCAGAAATGAAGCGAAACGCCGGTTTACAGCAGCTAAACGCGCGTTTGAAGACGAAAACCTGCAGATTTTTCCCCACTTATAAATACCCCCCTTAGACCATTTTTCAATTATTATTACTCTCTTAGCAAAACCCTACCCCTTTTTAGCTCGAATTTCATAATAGCTTAGAATACATTCTTTTAGCTTAAATTAGTATAATCTTAGCTTAATCTTTCCACTTCCTAGCTCAAATTTCTACTCTAAACACTAAGTCAATTAGTTCTTCAAAGTGTACATTTTGGATCTCAAATTCGAAATTCTCATTTCTATGGTATATTTCCTCTCTCTTTTACTCATTATGTCTTTAATTTACTGTTGCTTTTATGTTTTAACTAGTACAATGAGTAGCTAATCCCTTTTCATAGTCGAATCATGTGAAATTTAGTGAAATCACCCATTGGGTGATGAAATTGGGAGTGGATAGTGCTTTTTAATGTCTTATCTGGCTTGTTTAACGTCTTAGAACTTGCTATAACATCTCTAGATTGGATTGTACACCCAATTTAGTAATCACACACATCAACCTTACATATGTATTTTGCGGGAAGACGTGGGATAAGGGGTTCTAAGATCGCGGCGTAGACTCGGCTTAGTTGTTGAGCCCGAGCCCAATACGAGGTTACTCGTTTTAACATTTAAGCGGCTAGTGCATTACATGTCTTGTTAGTGAATCTTCTAAAGGGAAGGGTAGTTAACATGGCATAAGGTGTTAGAAGAGAGCTGTTCAGACCTTAGCACCGGAATTAGGAGCACGCACCCGTGAAATTGAATGCGAGAGTTCGTTTGTTATAATGCACACTCCCGGTTTTGTCTACCCTTAGGGTTGAAACTAGCTACTTTGATCATGGTTCGGCTATGTCCCTTAGTATAACGTAAAAAAAAACCAAGTAGTTAATCTTCTTTCTTCCTTTTCTATCTTTAGACTCGTTAGTAAAAATCACCTTAGTGTCATTGTAATATACAAGCACTTTAAAAAGATTGATAACCTAGACTAAGTAACACGTTCGCTTTGGTACTCACAAGCACTTTTCCTTTGGGACTCCTGTAGCTATGCGGAAATCGACCGGTACACTTTGCCGGTTAAAGAGTTAGTTTGCCACGGTTTGAGTCTTTACAAATTGTTTTTGTTGGGGTAAATTTCAGCTCAATCATGATGCCATGTAGACTCCAATCCTAAGGATAATTACACAATCACCACATAGCGTGACACTTAACAGTGTAAGTGGATAAGTCTAACGTACGCATTCTCTAATACTCATGCACGTACAGTCCAAGTGTCTCTACACTTCGATAGACGAGATCTATCCCTGCTTTTAAAGACAGAAGACATCTAATACGTGCTGGCCTGTTTGTACTATCAATGCCCTGTATAATAGTACATAAGCCTAGACACATTTGAGTATCAAACGTATTAAAGTGATTAGAGATCTCATCAACCATAATCGCTTATCATGGTTTCTCTATCACATTTTAATACTAAGGACGTTATCATATAACAATTCACAATTGGTTCTTTAAAAGAACAAATATATGACAACAGAAAAGATTTAACATATGTATAAATATAAAGAAATAGTAGTAGTGATCCGACCCGGTCGGATCTGGTCCAACCCGATTGGGTTTAGGACACTATTTCAACATAATATCATCGTGGGAAGTCCATCCTTGACCAACCTCCGAGCTGTGATCTCACTAGCTCATATCGACTAAAGCTCCACAAATTGAGGTTACAGGAAATCAAAGGTGGCGTAGACACAGGCGAGGAGTTGCTTATCACGGACACCGTAAATGGAAAAATTATTGTACAATAGGTTTTCATCAAAGAATTGCTTACATAAGACAAAGAGACCTGGTCCTTGAAGGACAAGGTGGCAGAAGTTAGCCTTTGGAAAGATCAGCCAACCTTAACAATAACTGTCGGTTCTTGGAATACCCCTTGTTTAAGCTCGCTCGTGTTATCTCTTTCTTGTTTACTCCCCAGAAATCCCTTTGGTTAGCCCTGTCCTTAGCCTAATGTTACAACCGTGCAAGTCCTACTCGACCTTGCTTAGCCTCGGTTTGGCCTCGATTAGTGGTGATGCTTTTGAAGTAAGAGCCTATGGTGTAGTCGCAATAACCTAGCGTCCATAATCGAAACCGGTAAGCTGTAATAAATGTAGGAGAAGCTATTCATACACACACATCCCGTTTTCTTGATAAGGTAAGGTTAAGTTGCATGAATTTACTCATTTACTAGTCGGTTATCTTTGACATATGATTGGCTTGACTTGCACGTGTAACGTCGACTCTTTATTCTCTTTTAAAATGCTCATTTTTCTCGAGGGCGAGCAAACACTAAGTGGGTGGTGGTTGATGAGAGTCAACCTGACTATGCTTTGGTGCATGTTTCAACCCCCGTTTACGACATTTTTGAATCATTTTGGGTAGTTTTAGACCATCTATAGGGTAAAATCACATTGAGCACTCACTTTGAGGTAAACCGTCAACTAAATGGGAAGCCTCAGAATTACGGTGTTTTGACCCTTTCCGAGCCCTATCGTTTTTGCAGAATTACGCTCGATATGTTGTTGGCCATGTGAGATGCATGAAAAATAGGTGACTCGTGAACCCTAAAAGCAAGGCATGAGAGTTAAAAAGCTGCAACCGAAGCTCAGGGATGGAAGAAACCAAGAAAAGTGAAGATTTTGGACCAGAAACATTCTTAGCGCGTGCTATAACAGTGAAGCGTGCGTCAAAAGATAGTCAGAAGATTCAAGATTGAAGGTTTCAGGCTTAGCGCACGCTACGAGGGTGTGCGCACGCCAAACGACAACCAAAAGACTCAACATGATACCAGGCATTTTAACGCATGCGCATAAGGGATGAAGCGCGCCAAATTCAAGGAAGAATCGATTTATCCATGGCCGACAAATCGCATAAAGCGCGTGCTTAGATAGTGTTGCTTGCGAACTAAAGGGATTTTCTGCACATTTTGGGACACTATATATACCTTTTGGCACAGATTTTTACACACATCTTCATACCCTTACTCTTAGATTGACTCAATTTTTTCGTCTTTCGCCCTTGTTGATCCCTAGATTCACTTTTACACCAAATTTACTTTGATTAAACACATTTTAGCTCAACTATCTTGTATTTTGCATATTTGGAGCTTCTTCCTCATCATTTGACATGGATGTTGGAGAAACTTGATATAAAGACAATTTTCTGCGTTTTGGTAATTAAGTTCATTTCTTTTTCATTTTATGGTTTTGATATCATCTTTGATTGCTTTTTTTAGCTTTATTATGTGTAGCAAAACATTTTCATAGCTAAATCATGTGAAGATTGAAGAAATCTCACTCTAATTGATGAAATTTGGAATGGATAGTGTTTAATTGATTTTATATCGACAAATTTGTGTCTTAAAACTTGTTCTTAACGCTTGAATTAGCTTGATCACCTAGTTCATGATCACACACACAACTTCTTTAAATGTATGTTGTGAAGGGGTGTGGGAAAAGGGGTTTTTAAGATCGTTTCTTATAATGGACTTAGTTGTTTAGATTCGATTAGGGGACGAGGTTTATCGGTTGATTAATTGGCGACTACAGAGTGTTAATCTTGTTTAGTTCGATTAAATCCTTAAAGGCGGATTGTTGAACCGGGCAAAAGATGTTTGATTGTTGCATGACGTCTTGCATCATTTTAGGAGTTTGCACTCACGAATGAGTCGATATAAACATTAGGATGGTTGGTTGGTAATGCTTATTCCCGAATAATTGATTAGAGGGGCGAAAACAATCAATTGTATCATGGTTTTGCTATGTCTCTTCTTCCTTATTTTTTTAGTTTATATTAGGTGTTCACATAAATTTAATGCATGCATGTTTGGTCGTTTAGACCTATACGGATAGACCCATGAATTAAGCATAGGGCGCTAAGACATGAGAGTGCTAAAACGGGATATTATTCGGTTAACCCTAACTGGAAGAGTCCTCTCGCCCCCGATCCCACATGAGTGCGAGGAGAGGTTAATCAGGGACCTAGCAGCTCGGAGAAGAGGTTGCTGTTTTTCCGCTTATCGAAGGGGCGGCCCTTTTACGGGACTCGAACCCCACACACTCCGGCTTTCGGTCAAGCGTGACATTATTGCTAGGTTAGTAGGTTATATTCACCTCCGGAAATTTGAAATTGGTTAGTAGTTAATGAAATCAAATTCTTGGCTATTCAATAGAGTCGCTTTTTTAGCAAATCTTCGTTATTTCTTTCTTTAGTTCTTATAATTCCGAAAACTATCAATTTTTTTAACGAATAATCTTTATGTAAACATTCCATGGATTGAAATTCATTCACAATCGTTTTTGTACTCACAAGTTGATAAGAAACAAGGTACATTAAACAAAGTGTAATAGTCAGTTGTATTTCAACATTTGATAAGATACAAAGTACATGAAAATCTCACACGTTTTGAGGAGCAAAAAACACCAAAATGGAAAAAGTACTAGTAAAACCTACCAGGTAAGCTTAAATAATGGCTATCAAATATATATCTCAGTCAGGAGAATACTTGATTCATTTTATTACCCTACAAACACAACATAAAAACGATAACATTTTTTTTTTTTTTTTTTTTTGTTGAGAAAAGATAACATATTTTCGATATATAATAATTCTATTACGTTTTGAAGATGGAAACCATTGCATATTTTTAGGGTACACGTGCGTATAATCATACAAAATAATGTACTATCATTGTTTTCTAGTTTGTATTAGGTATTTGTATTGGAGCCCAAGATCGAACTTGTCTCGAAGGTCGTTGAAAACATAGAGCCATACATAGAGGCACAAAATTACCGGGAAACCGATATTTAAATCCGCCCTGTCATCATCATCATCAGATGTGTCTTCATTGAGAAGGCCCACACACTTAGGATCCTCCACAGGGGATTGATTATATTTTTGTGATTCGCAAATGCAATCGGCGCCAAACTTCTCGAGCATACTATCGCATGTCCCATCCTTGTCGCATGGATAATTCTTATAACAAGCATTAGGTGCTGGAAAGACACCAGCAAGCATTTTCCTAGCTGATGGAACAGAAATGTGTTCTTCTTTTGGCCCTGCAAATTTTAATTAATGCACAAATCCTTTAATTTGTAACATTTGAACTAGGCCGTCCCTTGTGATTAAGCGCTTCAGTCCAAAATAAAAAATACAAAATTATGAGACCCTTGATTTTATATCAATTTAAGATAATAAGATCATATATATAAAAGCAACAAAAGAAATGTACTTGGTACATCGGTCTAGCGGTTAGCTAGGCAATACCCCAGCAAGACGACCTGGGTTCGAGCACCGCTTGAGGCATATATAATTAGTGTGTGTTAAACTTTCGTATCCGTAAAAAAACAAACAAACAAACAAACAAATTTATAATAACAAGAGTTTATAACAACCACTTATCTTGTAGACTAGCTTACTGTGATATCCCACATCGGTAAAGTAATTGAATGTTCACCCCCATATAAGTGTGAGGCATATAGGTTTTGTCAACTCAGGTTAGCCCTTTAAGACCAAGCGAGGATGGCGATCTAAGCAGTTGACCGGACATTTATAACTCATTTAGCGCTACCAGGCCCGGGGTCTGGGGCGTTACAGAATGGTATTCAGAACCGACTGTCATACGTAACTAAGTGCCACACCGTATCTTACGGTGGGGGCCTGTAGAGATCATATGGTAGGGATGAACTAGGACAAGTCTTGGTCCTCACGGCGAGGCCTTGATCCATATAAAGGGAGATATTGTGATATCCCACATCGGTAAAGTAATTGAATGTTCACCCCATATAAGTGTGAGGCATAAAGGTTTTGTCAACTCGGGTTAGCCGCTTTTAGACCAGCGAGGACGGCGATCTAAGCGATTGACCGGACATTTATGACTCATTTAGCGCTACCCGAGACCGGGGGCTAAATTACAATTTTAAATCCTCTAACTAGACACGTTTTGATTTTGGTCCTTGTTTTCTCCGGCGACAATTTTAGTCACATAAGTGGTCTTTTTGCAAAAATAGTCTGAGCGCCGGAAAGACCACTTACAGGACTAAAATTGGTCTTTTCCGGCGACAATTTTAGTCCTGTAAGTGGTCTTTCCGGCGTTCAGGACTATTTTTGCAATAAAAAGACCTCTTATAGGACTAAAATTGTCGCCGGAGAAAAATCAGGACCAAAATCGAAAACGTGTCTAGTTAGAGGACGAAAATTGTAATTTAGCCAGAACCGGGGTCTGGGTTGTTACACTTACACTCTTGTTAAAAATGTACCTGGTTTTGTTAGTAAATCAATTGATTTTTTCTAAATAAAGGAATTATAATTATTTAAGTTAAAGACATTGAAGAGTTTGGCACCCAAACTCTTATATATCTCCATTCCACCATAACGTACGCCCCCTTAAAATGCAAAAATTGACTTCTAATACAGACTAATTACGACTACAAATTTCAGTTAGATTAAATGAGAAATGAGAAAGCAGAATGCAGTACAAAACTAGATAAAAGATACATAAAACAATCCGACCCACACTTTTCAAACAAAATATTAAAACCCAACAAAACAGAAAACTTTGTTGATCCCTAATGGTGCTAACGTATAAATTTTGAAAAAAGAACAAGTATGAAAACCATTATTTAAGCTTACCTGGTAGGTTTTCGCCAGCAGCCACCTTTAGAGCAACAATAAGAAAGAGCGCCAAAACAAGATCCATCCGCGCCATTTCCATTACTCTTTTTTTACTGCTTATAACTCGATGATGGGTGATTGAGAGTGAAGATCGAAGTCGTTTTTATAGTGTAATTAATATGTTTGGACAATTTTGGCACATTCTTATTGTTCCATATTATTATTTAAATCTGAATCTTTAATTTGAAAAAGTCATCCATTTTAGCCAATCAAAAGAAATTAATTAGGTACTTTTTTAATATTACCCTCATTATTGAATACCTAAACCAGCAAGATTCATTTTACGAACTTTATGACTTTAATATTACCCTCATTTTACCTAATCAGAGCTTAAGCTCATACCCTAGTGGTAAGCCACTTACCACTAGAGTTCCCCCATCTTCCGTTTCAGAAAAAAAAAAATTCAACTTTGAATACATTCAGACAAATTCCAGGATGGGCATTTTAACTTCTATTTCACATTTAAATTAGTATTTTAATTTGTGTTCCTATACATACAGCGGAAAATAACATTAAAAAAAAGAAGGGAATCGCGTACAGTTGATTCATGATTGATTGATTGATCATGGTCAGATAGTATTTTTCTTAATGAGCTGCTTCCAGAACCTATCACACAAAATTCATATTAAAATCAGTGCCGGCTCAACGAAGTCGGAATCAATTCGTGGCACAAGCCACAAGAAGCGAAGTTCATCAACTACATGCAAGCAACGAAAAGACCTACTCTGAGTACGGCACTTAGGCAAAGCTAACAGGCGATCCATACAATAGCGAGCCGTCATAGTTTTTCAAGGCAGCAGATCCATGGCGGACTTTACTCCCGCCTAACATTTCTAGAGAATGCTTAAGGCACGGAGTATGGGGCCATTGATAGGTCTAAATTGTAATTCGGTCCGTGGATCCTTACTCGGGCCCATCCAGCCCCCAAAGTAGTGGATGAGGCCACCAGCCATTATTGTCTGCGAACTCACAAGTCAAATAGGGTCGCGAGCCTTTGGATCCGCTCCAAGCCCTTAGCCCCGTGAGGCGCCAAGAAAGACTAGGGGGCCGACATGTGAATCCCTTCGGTTATCGGGTCCGCCAGCGACCTCACATGCAATATCTAGCTCCGTTACGAGCTCGCTAGTATAGATAAATATCTATTTGTACTATGTCCTAATTTGTAAATAAACCGAATTTTAGTCGGTAACTTCCCTATAAATAGGGCCACCTGTAACCCATTCAAGGGACCACAATTTAATCAATAAAAAGCATGGCTAAGCCAAATTCCTCCACTCTCTCTTCTCTTATAAAAGCACCACCGCCGGAAGCCATTGCCACCACCGGGCAGCACCGGCTAACACCACTTTTATACATTTTATAGCCAGATATATGTTCAGGGTCAATTTGTAGTGTTTTTAAGGATATATTTTACATCAATTTTCCCCTACATACGTATGATTTTCATAGATTTTGAGCTTATAATTGATTAATTGAGTAAATGGTGTTTTAATAGTAAAATATGAAAACGTATCGATTTATATGCTTATTTGGTGATTTTATGTTATTTTGGAAATATGTTACGCTTTGGTATGTTTTGATCCTTGTGTAGATACTCATTGATGATGGAAAAGATTATCCTAAAGAGCTAATTTGAGATGAGAGAGGATCAATCAAAGATATGGAAGAATAAAAGAGATAAGGAAAGAAATCAATGGAGATAAAGATGGAAATATCAAGATTTCGACGGTGGGTGGCGTCGAATAAAGCGGACGGCGTCGGAATCGAAGCGCTTTTAAAAATCTGAGCAGCGTTCACGGCATAAAATCGAGCGAGAGAGTTGAGGCCTTTGTCGGACTAGCGTCGATGCCCGTCAAGCATTCCGGACGGGCGTCGATTATTCAAGCGGCGTCAAGGCCGTATTCAATAAAACCGACTTAAAACCTAGATGTAGCGGCGCGCCCAACCCTAATTTTCATGTTTTCTATAAATAGTCCGATAGTAAAACCTGGCGGGGAGAGATTCATCTGATCGAATTTCATCTAAAAAAAACAATGCGCGGTTTGTTCTTTCTTCTTGGTTTTATGCAATCAAAACATCTTTTGATTTCAAGATTATTATGAGTAGCTAAACTCTTGGGTTGGATGAGCGGGTGAAGCAATTCAAGAGGTGTTTGGTTTTTCTTTTCTCTGCGTTTGTAATTAACAAAAGGTCAGATTTTTATTGCGTTTATTTTGTGCTTGATATCGATAGATAAAGCCTATGATACTCGTTTCATGATAGTTGAATGAATTCTAGATCACTGCAATAGAAATCAGTTTAATCAATTTGTCTAAAACGAAAGTTATCAAATTGTTAACCTAGATAATAGATTCGAAAGAATTTATGCCTATCGTGCTTGAAGAATCAATCTTTGATAAAAGTTGATAAACAAATTATCTAAGAAATTAGTAATTTGCATTGGGTATAGGTTAATCTTGACCTTTAGTTGATTTGCATGCGTAGGAAGTTAGAAGCCTTTACCGCTATCTTGAATTGTGGATCCCTGTTCGTCTGCCTTTCTCCCCATTATTTGATAAACCTAAAATTGTTATTTGTGACACTTTTGGCTTAAACTTAAAAACACATTCAACCTCACGTTCTCGTGGATCGACCCGAATAATCACTTTACTACAAGCTTTGCACTTGGGCGACTAACGGATTTTATTTCTTGTCTTTTTTGTTTCATTTACAAAATCCACGACAAGTTTTTGGCGCCGTTGCCGGGGAACTTGGCACGGTTTTATGTGTTTTTAGCATAGGTTTAGGTAGATCATTCGTTGCTGTTTGTTTTTCATTTTTCTGTTTTTTTTTTCCTGTTTTTATTTCGTTTTAAATTCCTGTTTTTAGTGGATAATCGTTTAGGTAATTCGTTAATTAGGGTTTTAGTTAGAGTTTAGGGTTTCCCTTAGTAGTTTCCCTTGA
This sequence comes from Gentiana macrophylla, assembly GCA_026214975.1. Classification (NCBI taxonomy): domain Eukaryota; kingdom Viridiplantae; phylum Streptophyta; class Magnoliopsida; order Gentianales; family Gentianaceae; genus Gentiana; species Gentiana macrophylla. The sequence continues at coordinate 76,043 of JAOBSW010001171.1, read as the reverse complement.
AATTAGATCATCTTTCTTGCAGTTTTTCTGTCTTTCTTTCTTACCCTCTTTTCTTTTACGCAATTTACCTTACTGTTCTAGTTTTCCCGCTTCCAAAGCGGGCGTCTGGAACCTTGGGCGCCCGTCCGCTAGAAATTATCAATCCAATTCTATTTTTATTCACTTAGACGGCGTCCATAAGATTTGGACGCCCGTTCAGGTATTCTGCCTCTCAGACGAGCGTTTGAACCACTAAACGCCCGTCCAGTCCAAATTCCACCCGGACGCCCATCCATAACCTTGGACGTCCGTTTTTTTCCCCCCCTTTTTTTGCTTCAAACAAATTTTGTTTCCCTTTTTCTTTCCCTTTCTTTTCTTTAGGTTTTTATTTCCTTAGTTTTGTTTTATAGGCTTCGCTTCACCTCGTTTCTAAACAAAATCGATCTATCTTTCTCTCCTTAGTTTGACTTTGTTATATGCAAACACGAAGTAAACAAGACGATTAATTTTTAGTGCGAGCTTGAGCGAGGCGTAGTTAGATAAACCGTAAACGAAAAGTTCCCGAGCCCATTCCGATTCCCGAAGAGGAAGTCGAAGAGTTCGAGTGAAAACTCTTACGAAGATAATTTCTTCTCTAACCTCTTCTTTGAGGAGGAAATTCTTGTCTCAATGGCTCAAGCCAACCGTACTGGCGGACTATGCCACTCCGGTGATGTGAACATTAGCTCAATTTGTGGTTATCCCCTACCCGATCTGACCCGTTTGAGATAAGACCACCCTCGTCCGGATGGTGCAACATGCATCAACTTTCTATGGGTATCAATCGAGAACCCCTACCGCATCTTTATGTATTTACGGGTATATGCGATACTACTCGCATTAAGGATGTCGATCAAGACATCATTAAGTGAAACTATTTCCATTTTCACTCCGTGGAGAAGCAATGGAATGGTTTAAATCTCTCCATACGAATCTATCAAACTTGGGCCCGGCTTTCGAAAGTCAATTTTGGCCCAATATTTTCCTCCGTCTAAGGCATTTCAATGTCTTAACGAGATCTCAAACTTTCATCAAGCGAGTGATGAATCTTTCTTTGAAGCATGGAGCGTTTCAAAATTTTGTTGAACAAGTGCCCCCGTCATGGAATGGATTTGCGAGAGGAAGGTCCATACTTTCTTGATGAGTGCAGAATGAGTCCACTAAAGGATGGTCAACTCCTCAATGCGGAGGAGTCTTCTTGAAAAAAACCCACAGCAAGGGTGGGAGTTATTTGAAGATATAGCTAGGTACAACTATGCACTACGTATCAATCACCAACGGTCCTCTTTGCACCTAAAATCGAAGAAGTCAACAACCCGAGAATCATGGTCAAATGATTGCGACCTGCAGAGCTCAACTTTACTGCTTTGACCATGACTAAAAATCAAAATCAGCCCTCTCTCCAGCAACGAATGCACAAGTATTCTCTTGTGATAAGCTGTTATCAGGTTGGTCACATCGGTGACCAGCTTTGTCGATACCTCCTACCCCCCACTTTTCAAGTCAATCTTTGCCCACAAACAAGGCGGTATGATTACATAAGCTATTATACACATGGACTTAGGGTCACATTTACGCAACATGCCCCTTGAATGGTGGGAATGAGAGATACAATTCTTACGGCCCGCAAACCGAGAGATTTTCGAACAGAATAACTCTCAAGGTCGAACTACAACGAATAGAAATTATGTTGAGAATCGGGTTACGACCAAAACCGCACTCAGTCGGGCTACAATCAAAATTCGGGACGAATACCACTCATGATGCCTACTACCCGGCACCCCACTCGAGTCAAAGTTCAAATTCTCAACCAAAAACAAATCCAACTTTGGCCCGCTAATCAAAACTCACAGCCAGAACCGCCCCGTCAGGACTCCTCGGGTTCTCGGAACCCTCGAGGTCTTCAACTTATGGTACCACCCTACAAAGAAGAGCGAGTATGAAGAGCAGCGAGAGAGGGCGATGAAGAACTTAGAAAAGGCAGTTAGGACATATAGGTGAACAATTATTTGCCGGACCCCAAGTCGACTACCCGATTTCTGAAAAAGAATCCTAAAAGTGGGCATGCAGCCCAAAAGTGAAGCAGAACAAACCATTGTTCGAGCTCGCACCCATTACTCCCATGGACAAGAGGAGTCAATGCTATGAATTTGAGATCCGGTACACAATTGCAACAACACCTGAATTCTGAGACGAACCGAGGAAGCGAGTAAACCCTCCTACCCACGATTCGGTGGGAGGAAGAATCGCGATCCACGACTGGATGAAGAGAAAGATGAAAATGAGATTGAAGTTGGAGAAAGATTTGGGTGATTGAAAACCAAATTGATGAACTTTGAAAGTCACTCAGGCGGATGATCCCATGTGAGTGAAAAGGCGAAAAAGTGGTGAGGTGGAAAGATCTTGAGGACAAAGCTATAAGAGCTTCCTTCCCCAGGAAAGTCTTCTCCGAAGAAGAACTGAATAAGCTCCCATTTCCACCAAGGAAGCAAAACATTTCTTTATCTGAAGACAAGAAGTATGATAAAGTACTCAACCTACTAAGAAACACCCAAGTAAATTTGCCTTTATCTGAAGTATTGGTTGAGATGCCTAAGTACGCCAAGTTTGTGAAGGATGTTGTTTCTTCAAAGAAAAAGTTGGGCGAAATGGAGAAAAGATTGGGAGAAGAATGCTCCGCTATCGTTGTGGTGAAATTCTAAAAAGCGCGATCCGGAAAATTTGTCTTAACTCTAAAAATCAAGGATTTAAGCTTCCCAAATTCTCTGTGTGATTTAGGAGCATCCATTAGTTTGATGTCTCTGTCACATGCAGAGACTACACCTTGACCATCTATTGGAACCTACCCCCCATAAGTATCCGACTTGCGAGATAGATCTTTCAAGAGAGCCGACGGAGTGCTTAGAGACATACGGTCCAAGTAGACAGATTTACATTTCTGTGGATTGGTATGTCTTAGACACTAAAGAAGAAGATACCCCCTCCTCTGGGGGCGACCTTTCCTATCCTTTGCTAGAGCTTACATAGATTGCGGCGTAGGATTTGTCACCTTACGTGTTGGAGATGAGGAAATGCACTTTCTGATGTAGTTAAAGCTCTTAGAGCACCTTACGAAAACCCCTCTGGTTTTGTGATTGAGGCGTCGAGGCGATTTCATAGACTACACTCTGGGCGAGCTAGAGGCTGCCTATGGAGAAGAGCTTGTTGAAGAGGACCCGGTGCTCTCTGAAAGAACTCTTTCCCCTCGGAAGAAGTCGATTTGCTTGAGGCAAGAGTTTTGACCCCATCACTAAGGAAGATCTAAAACAAGGAGAAGCCAAGACCAGACAGAGGAACCCCACGAGGACCTTGTTCTAAAACCTCTACCTCGGCATTTGAAGTATATCTTCTTGAGAGAGGGTGGCGCTTACCTCGATTATCTCCTCTCTAAAGCTATCGGCGAAGAAGAAAGGTTGAGTTAATTGGCGTTCTAAAGAAAAATCGAGAGCTTTCGGTTGTGAGATAGGTGATATAAGAGGAATATCTCGACATCTGTATGCATAAGATTAGAAGCGAAGAAGGTGCAAAGCGTATAAGACAACCACGAGCGTTTAAACCCACACATGCGAGAAGTGGTGAGGAAAGAGATCATTAAATTTGTTGGATATGGGGATTATTTATCGATAGGCGATAGCGATTAGGTGTCCCCCACTCGGGTAGTACCTAAAAGGAGGTATTACCATTGAAAAGAATGACAAAGGTGAAGAGGTAGGTTGTCGGATTAGTCCTTTGAGTCAGAGTGCAGTATAGACTATAGGAAGCTAAGCGAGGTGACCTTAAAGACCATTTCCCTCTCCCTTTTATAGACCAAATGTTGGAGCGTTTGGCGGGGCATGATTTCTCTTGTTTTACGGATGGTTATTGAGGTTATTTCCAAATCCTATTGACCCGGAAGATCAAGAAAACAACCTTCACTGCCCCTTATGGTACTTTCGCTTATAGGCGAATGCCGCTTTAGACTTTGTAATGCACCGGCTACATTTCAAAGATGTATGTTGGCTATCTTTGATGGACTTGTAGAAATGCATGGAGGTTGTTCGCGGTTTTATGCAAAGCAAAAGATAACAAGTAATAAAATAAAACCGATGTCGGCCCCAAAGTCGAAGGCTCGCGGACTATAGTGGTGAAACCGGATCGTATCCGCGAGGACTTGTCACGAAAAAGAGTCTTTGCCTTCGATTTCTTTTATAAAGTTGATGATTATGATCTCGGATTTTCAATTAACAAACTAAGGTAGCAAGCGTGAAAAGAAATAAAACTACGATAATAAAAATTTATAATTTAAAACAACTAGAAACGCACCGATGATCCACCTCCCACGAAAATAACAAGAAAGACACATATTCATTCGTAAGTTCTTGGATTATTATCCTGCTAAAGAGGCATTTTCCCTTTCGGTTCATCGCCTTTTAATTAGTTCACCACTCTCGGTACAACTAAAGCATTTACGGATCAAAGATATGGATATAAATCCTAATCGACAACATTCACCCTCAACTTACGTATGTTGGAAGAATATTATCATTTCTCCTTCACGGTAATCTACGAATTCATCAACTATCGTATCTAAATTCGATTAGCATGCAACATAAGTATAGATCATACAAATTGCACATAAACAATTCAAACATGAAGGAAGAACAAAAACTCACTAGAACAAATGAAAACGAAATCCTTGTTTATTCCGGTGATGGTGGCTTCACAAAGGTGGTTCTAGCTTAGAGACCTTAGCCAATCATCCTCGATTATGATTTCAGAATCAGGGCCGTAGCTCCAGCATTACAACAGTACTACTATTCTAATTTATTCTCGGCATAACGCCTACAGAGTATTTACATAAAAGACAGGAAAAGTAAAAGCTTGGCCAAAAGTGACCAAGGAGGGGCGCCTTTATGGATGGAAATGAGGGAGTTCTTATAGGGAGAGTTGAGGGAGGTGTATAAGGGAGAGGTTGTAGTTGAGGAGATATTTTTGGGAGAATATGCTAAGGAATATTCTCAAGTTTGTTATAAGCATGTGGGAGGTGATAATGACTTTGCATGTGAAGGTGAGTCACTAAAATAGCATGTGGAGTTTGTTATGACTCATCATCATCATCATTAAGGAGCACATTGGAGTAACATGCATCAAACTTGGCCAAAATATCTCCGGTTCGTCCGTAATTCCAGCAGTTCGGTAAAAAATCATAACTTGAGTTGTAGACCTCCGATTGACGTGATTCAAAATGCGTTGGAAAGCTCATTTTAGTATCTAAAACTTTCGTCAAGAACTCTTCCCCTGAAAATGCCTCTAAGTCGGGTAAAATTTCCATCTAAAAACAGGTTCTGGTAGAAATCGTTGGAAAATATTGATCCGTTGATCTCGTAAACTCGTGGCATCTTCTTCTTTTCCTCAAAATCCATCTTTTAGGCCTCAAAATATAATGTTACGTGGCATATTTTGAAATACTTGATCACCAAGTTTGGGCGAATCGAATCGAGCTTTCTTTATTCGAATCGAGCTTTCTTCTTAATCTTCATCGATCTTCGTTTAAGCTCCTCATTTAACATGCAAGCGTACTACATTCATGATAACATCGTGCAAAATGTAACATCTCATATTCAAAGATTTTTATCAATGAAACCACATAATTAACACAAATTTGCACTTAACCACTTTTAAAACTCATTTGCTCAATAATTCGATTAAACCCTTGATTTCTATGCAAATTATCTGAATATGGAGAAAATTGTTATAAAATATAACATTAGAAATCGTATAAAATCACCTAAACAACTCCCCACACTTAGCTTTTGCTCGTCCCGAGCAAAACAAAACAAGAATCAAGGCTCGAAAAAGATAGACACCTCAACCAAATACAACATATACTCAATAAATCAGAGGTTCACCACGATGTGTGTGCATAACCATAGAAAACTTCCACTAAGTCCAAACTTGAAAATTCAAAGCAAACTAGCTAATACCCCTTCAAACTAGTAATAATGATACTTATAAGATGTACCCTACAAAGCGTGACATATCACGAAAAGAATGATAGAATATATCTAGGGCCATTCGATATACTCGAGAGGATAATCCTACAACATATACATCACATTATCTTTGGGGATAAGGTATCGATAACTAAGTCCTTAACTTATTCATAATAATAAATTTTTTCGATTTTTTTCTTTTTTTTTTTTTTTCACACTTTTTCTTTTTTTCAACACACATCGAATGAGCTTTTGCCCGTCATACTAGAATAGGAAATTTGAGATAATCCCTATCTACTCAAATCATAAAGCGACTTTTACATTTGTCGTGAGCTTTGGTCATCATAGTGGTATAGGACATTTCGAGATAATGCCTACCGCACTCAAATCATCGACCGACTTTCGACACACACAATTGATTACTTTTTTCGAGATTTACGCGGGCGATGGTTAACATGCTAAAAGCAATTCAAACCTCTTGAGCATAACACCTCAAGCAATGATTTATTTGTTAATTATTGTGCAAGAACATTAGTTATGTTTCACTTATCACATTCAAACCTTGGATATTCACGATATATCATACTACGGATCTAAACATAAACTATTATAAATCTCACGATATATCGTTAGCACTAAGTACACGACTTATAAGAAAATCAAAAATCACTAATCCAAAAAGGGATATAGCTTTATAATTTAGCTCATCATTCACTTTATGGCTCGTGAAAAATATATTGGGTGAAACAACTAACTTATCGAACATACGGAATATAGCATTAATGACTATAAAAACCGAACAAAGATATGCATTGTTTACTCGGGAATAAACAAAAATTTGAAAATTTAGCCCATTTAGCATAGAATCAAAATAATTTAAGCAAATGGTAGATACACATAAACGATCCCTCCCTCCCCACACTTAAATCACAACATGTCCTCGGGTTGTGCGAGAATGTAAAAAGAAAAAGAACACTTAGTGATTGTGGTTGAAAGTGGCAATTCCGGAAGTGGCCTAGAATCGACTCGAAATGCTCGATGAAATCGATGGTATGGACCATCCACGGTAAACGGTTTATCTAAAAACTCACAATCGCTATCGCAAAAATCACGCACACCATGGGAAAACAAGGCGTACCTCGGGATAGGGGCACAAAGATGATAGACAAAGCAATATCATGGAATAAAGGCAGAAATAAACTACAGACAAAAAGGAAAAGATATCTAGGTTACCGTCCTAGTAGGGCTTAATTATAGTCGGGAGCTCGACTAGACAATAAAATTTCAACTCGGGTTAGCTTTGAATTTCCTATTCACTTAGTTGCATAGTAGTTAAACTAATACATGTCACACATTATTTGAAAATTTAAAAGCAGACTAGGTCATGATATGAAATATGTGACAAAGTATTAACTATGAGTCTTTTATACCCAGATCCTCAAGGGTTATTTCAAATTGTTCTAACAACCTAAATCTAAGAAATGATGCATTTGAATTTTTCTTTGTACTCCTCGGGATTTTGGATAACCTCTGTCGTTCCCTTTAAATGACATTCAAACATTCATCCTGAGACTTGGTGAAACAAAATGAAAATCAATCAAAGTATTAGAAAACTATTATCCAAAGTATGAGTAAAGTATCATGCAAAATGTAGAGTTTTGTTTTTTTTTTTTTTTTTTTTTTTTTTTTATATATTCAAAGCGGGTTGCCTCCGGTGGCGCTTTTAGTTAATGTCGTTTGCTCGACAACCCAAATATTTTCAACCGGGTCGGGCCGGTGAGGCCTCTTTCGGAATCATTCTTGATTTCCTCGGGGTCAATAGTATGGATCCCACAAAAACAAAGTCTACGCCAGCGTATTGGCCATATTAGTAAACTTTTGTATCCACTTAGTTCTATGATTCTTCTCTTCTTCTTTTTTTTAGTTTCGATTCCACAAGTGAGGTGTATCATCGATAATCACAATATCATCAAAGAATTCACGAGAGCGTAAATCATCGGGTTCCAAAAAATCGAATTTGTCTTGACTAGGGGCGTCGTTTAGATGGAAAACCACTTGAGTCGTTCCTTTTGTTGACCAATATAGTGTTTCAACCGATGACCATTCACTCTGAACAACTCTCACTGCTTATTTTTCAATTCGGCGGCTCCACTAGGGAAAACTGAGAAATTTCAAGGGGCCGGACCAGCGGGTGCGTAGCTTACCGGGAAAGCAGATGTAACCTGGTATTATATAGTAAAACCCATTAGCCTCTTTTGAATTCTCTATGCTTGATTTTCTTGTCGTGAAGAAGTTTAGTCCTCTCCTTCTGCGATTCTTGAGCTCTAAGTGGCACAGAGTCACGAACTCATCAAGCTCCTGCAACTGCAACAATCGCTTTTCTCTGCATAACTGGCTATCGAAGTTCAAGAATTTAATAGCCCAGAATGCTCTGTGCTCAAGCTCGATTGGCAGGTGGCAGGCCTTACCATAAACCATCTGAAACGGAGATGTGCCAATAGGAGTTTTGAAAGCTGTCCTGTAGGCCCAGAGTACATCATCCGGTTTACGGCTCGATCACATCCTATGAGAGTTCACCGTCTTCTCAAGAATGCTTTTGAGGCTTGGTTACTTACTTCAACTTGTCCACTCGTGCGAGGTGATAAGGAGTAGCGATTTTGTGTTTCACCCCATGTCGTTCTAAAATCTTTTCTAATGGAGTATTGCGAAGTAGAGTTCCCTCGTCAGCGATGAGAGCTCGTGGACAACCAAACCGTGTAAAAATGTTTTCCTCGGGGAAGCTCTTGACCACCTTGTAGTCGTTCAGCGATGTTGCTATTGCCTCTACCCATTTGACACGTAGTCAACGCAGACGAAATGTACTTGTTCCCATACGAGGATGGAAAGCGGTCCCGTGAAGTCAATACCCCATACGTCGAAAACTTCACATTGTTGAATGGGGTGTAGGGGCATATCCATTCGCCGAGAAAGTTTACGGTCGCTTGTGGCACCGGTCACAACCTTTACAAAACTCTCTGTATCCTTAAAAATTGTCGGCCGGTAGAAACCGGATGAAAAATCTTCGCGGCCAGTCTTCCCGGCTCCATAATGACCTCCCACGGGTCCGTCATGGCATTGCTTTATAATGTCCTACCCTCGAACTTCGGGGACACACCTACGAAGTAATCCATCCTTACAACGCTTGAAGAGAATAGGGTGCGTCCCACACATAATAGTTCAAATCCGAAAAGAATTTCTTCTTTTCTTTGATATGTCGGTCGGGATCCAGATATACGCGCGCTCAAAAGTTTGCAAAGGTGCAAACCAAGGAGAACCTTTTTCGATGCGGGCGGGAATAACCTCACACATCAATAGTCATGAGTTGCTCGGTTGGAAAATCAATTCCAATCTCATCCGACTCTGTTGATGATCATCGGTCGGCCGAGACATGTGATCGGCTACCACATTCTTGCTACCTTTCTTGTCCCGGATATGAACATCAAACTCTTGTAAAATCAAGATCCATCTCAACAAGCGAGGCTTGGCATCGGCCTTGCTCAACGAGATACTTCAATGCGAGAATGGTCATCCCGGTGTAACTTCCGACCCAAGCAAATAGCTTAAAATTTATCCATGGCAAAAACTCACGCCAACAACTCCTTCTCGGTTGTTGCATAATTTACTGTCGTTGGGTTTAAAGTGTGACTAGCGTAGTAGATAGGTTGGAACCTTCCGTCCACTCTCGACTAGCACCGCTCCATTGCATAATTAGAAGCATCACACATAAGCTCGAAGGAGCTTTCGGTCGGTGCTATAAGAATTGGCGAGGTAATCAACTTGTCTTTTAATTCTTTAAAAGCTCTTTCACATTCGAGGGTGAAAACAAATTTCACATCCTCTCTTAAGAGAGTTGACAAAGGCTTGGCTATCTTAGAAAAGTCTTTAATGAACCGCTTATAGAATCCAACATGACCCAAGAATCCTCTTACTTCTCTTACATTTTTAGGGTATGTCATTTTTTCAATAGCTTTTACCTTCGCTTTGTCAACCTCATACCTTCCTTGGACACCTTGTGTCCAGAACAATTCCTTCTTCCACCATTAGGTGGCACTTCTCCCAATTTAAGACTAAGTCCTTCTCTATGCACCGGGACGAACTTTATCAAGATTGTGTAAGCAGTGGTGGCTTGTCCCGAATACGAGAAGTCATCCATAAAAATTTCCATCACCTTCTCCACTAAACCATTGAAGATAGCCAGCATACATCTTTGAAATGTAGCCGGTGCATTGCGAGACCAAATGGCATTCTTGGTGGCGAAGGTACCGGAGGGACAGTGAAGGTAGTCTTTTCTTGATCGATGGGGTCGATAGCTATACGAAAGTATCGAATAGCCATCCAAAAACAATAAAATTGCTTGCCACTAAGCCTCTCAAGGAGCTGGTCAATGAATGGCAAGGAAAGTGGTCTTTTAGAGTTACCTCATTTAGTCTTACGTAGTCGATGCAAACTCTATAACCGGTGACTTGTCGTAAGGCAATCTCTTCCCCCTTTTCATTCTTTTCAATAGTAATCCCTCCTTTCTTTGGCACCACACGAGTGGGGCTCACCCATTCACTATCGGCTATTGGGTAGATGATACCCATGTCAAGCAATTTGATGATTTCCTTCTTAACGATTTCCTGCATGTGAGGTTTAGCCTTCTCGAGGTTGTCGCACCTTCTTGATCCTCAGCGATCCACGATCTTATGCATCTGAGATATCGGGGCTTATCCCTAATATCTCCCACTTGCCAACCAAAGGCGAGGATATTATCTTGCAACACTTTGATAAGCTTTTCTTCCTCCTTCCGGTTCTAACTTAGATGAAATGATCAAAGGAGCTTATCACCGTCCCTCGAGAAAAATGTATTTCAAGTGTTGAGGCAAGGGTTTCAACACTAAATCGACGGTGGCTTCTCCACACTTGGTCTCAATTTATCTCCCTTAAGCTCTAGATCTCAAGCTTATTATAAGGGCTATGAAGCATCATGGCCTCCCAGTGAGACAGGGGCCTCATCTCCTTTTGCAAATCTGGGCATATCACCATGCCTCTCCCTCATCTTCTTTCCTACCACCTCGTGGTAATCGAACTTTCCTTGTCAATCTCTTCTAAAAATTTTATCCACTCCTCATTAGTCAAGTTGCGAGATAGTTTATTGAATTCTTCCTCATCCCAACTACCCATGAACACTTGTTTATCATACTCATCGAGTGAAATCGTCCTCAATAGCTAAACAAGTGTCATTTGAATGGGTGCTTCAACTGCATTACCCACATTGAACTTTATGCTCTCATCCTCCAAATGTAAGGTTACTTACGCCCTTTGTAGGAATCTAGTAAGGCACGGGCGGTTGCAAGAAAAGGTCTTCCAAGGATCAAGGGGTTTTCTTATCATTGGTCATATCCATGATTACCCAATCAATTTGGGTATATGAAGTTTTTAACCTTGACCAATACATCTTACACAATTCCCTTGCATATTTCACACTTCATCTGCAAGTTGAAGAGAAATAGGTTTAAGCGTAATAGATTGATCCAATCCAAGAGATTGGAAGATTGACGTAGACATCAGTTGATTGATGCTCCCGAATCACATAAAACATTGTGGAAGTCCTGTTCCCGATAGTACATGAAATCGTAAATCTACCGAGGTCGGGGACACTTCACGGGGAAGTTTAGTCTGGCTGATTCTTTGAGCATTCTCCATTCAATACTATGTGCTCGAGCTCTTGGAGCTTCTTTTCGAACTCAACTGCGTCCTTTATAAACTTTGTATACTTTGGCATTCTATCAAAAGATCAACTAATGGAATGTTTGCCTCGATATTCTTGAGCAAGTCGATAACCTTCTTATATTCTTTATCATTTGTAATGACGACTTGTTCTTGTTAGGTGGGTAAAGATCGACAAAGTCTTCCTCGATAAAGTGCTTCTTTGCCGTCTTATCATTGATTGCTTTGTCTTCCCTATCCTTCCACCTCACATGCTTCCCGAACACACAACTAGATTCGACTTCTTCTCGGCATTCTTCTCTTTATCATCGATATTCTCAACTTCCACATTTTCTTTAGAATTTTCTCTTTCACTTGGATCAATAGTAGTCCCAACATCTTTACGAGGAGAACAAAGATCTTCCCTCCTCTGCGTCTCTGCTCACGGGAGGGGCTACTCATTTCCCTGGTTGGCACATGACCGCCAACCGTTTTCCCACTCCTCAGTTTATTGCATTCAACTCATCTTGACCATAGTTCCATGGTGCAAATGAGATCGGTGCAAGAATTACAGTCATTTTGGACCCAGATTAACCCCTCGGGAGTTCTTCTCGATAAAACTCGGTGACCTTGAGGTCGACTTGCTTCTTTGCCCGAAATTTGTCCCATTTGCACCTCCAAATTTCTCATTTGTCTTGGTCGAGTACTTAAAGCATTTGCCAATTGAGTGTTGGCCGTGATTTGCTCGCTCAACTTTTGTTCTAAGATCTGAAATGATTGATTTTGATTTTGCGGTGGATTGGTGTTCCATCTTTGGTCGATAGTTGGATTGAAAATTGCTTTGATTAGGCCTAGGGGCCTGAAAATGATGGGGTTTGCTTTGCCGGAAGGGTCACTCCATCGGAAACCAGGGTGGTTCGGTTATAATTGAATCCTTGAGTGTTTTGATTACGACCGAAGGTCGATAATTTTGAGAAGTGAATGTATTCACTTCTTACGAATGCAACAATAGATGACAACGATGGAATCGTGCCCAGCGGTATCGCAATTTTGGCAAACGACATTGTTTTGAACGACTTTGACTGTGAGATCGGGTCAAGCTGGCATTGATTACTACGATGGCCTTGGCCATGGCAATTGTCACACACAAGACTTTGAACATTCATTGCCGTCACTTGCTTCTGTAGTGCGGCCAACTGAGCTTTTAGAGACGTGGTCTCATCTACCTCATACTTCCTGCGATCGAGCTTTTACGATTGGGCCTTTGCATAGGTAGGGGCATAATTATACTTTGCAATATCTTCAAACAACATCCATCCCTCATCGGTGTCTTTCTCGAAATGCACCTCCCGCGAAACTATTCACCATTCCCTTAGTCAATTCGGTCAAACCCTTTGTAGAAAGTGTTGATCAATCTTTGTTTGTCCAGCCCATGGTGGGGGCACTTTCTCAAGAGAGTCTTAAATCGTTTCCATGCATCGTAAAATGATTCCTTCTCGGATTGCACAAAAGTGAATATCGATTCGAGAAGATGAGCCGTCTTTGCGGTGGAAAAATCTTGGCTCGAGAATTCTTTCTCCAACTCCTCCCACGAAGTAATGGATTATTTGGTAAGGATTTATACCATTCTTTTGCTTCTCCCTTGGTGAGAAGGAAAAGTTTCATTTTAGGGCGTCCTCGGTGACCCTTTGATTAAAATAGTCCCGCACGATTCTAGAAATGAGTGAATGTGATCGTGCGGGTCCTCGGTGGAAAATCCATGAAATGTGGAACCTCTTACCAAATTGATTAAAGAAGTTTTGAGTTGAAATTATCGGCCGTGATTTGGGAATCACGACCGCGGGATTAACTTTCACAATAGATGGCATGGCAAAGTCTCGCCAATGTCCGTTGCTCTGCCATTTCTTCAACCTGGCTCCTACTTGAGCTTCTCCTCAGCGTATCCTTCGAGATTGTTTCCTTCCGTGGTTCCCCGTCCGTTGGTCCGGTGAGCGGAACCAAGCGTCTGTTTGGTCGGCGATGGTTCGCTCTATCTCCGGATTATACAAAAGTGGTCCCCGTGAGTTCGAGTTTGCATAAACTACGTTTGGGCACCAACACCTAAATCACGAGGTTTGAGGATTTTATCCTTATGCTTCATGAGTGGGATTCACCGAGAATCCATCACCCAACCTCAATGATTGAAACGTGTTCCGTGTTTCTTTTCTCTCTTTCTCGGTAATTACCGAATCCACTCGGTATTTATCGAGAATTTTTTTAAATTTTTTTTTTTTTTTTTTTTTTTTAGAATTAAAAAAAAAACTATACTAAAACAGGCTCGAAACAGGTCTAAACAGCGTAAAAGAAACAAAATACTATAAAACTAATACGAGCGAAAGCGAGCGAAAAAGAAAATATTTTTCTCTCTCTCTCGGTAATTACGAAAGATTTTTTTATTTTTATTTTTATTTTTATTTTTTATTGTTTAAGGCGAAAATGATAACTTAGTTGACAAAAAACCGAAAACGAAAATTTTCCGTGCAAGTCCCGGCAGCGGCGCCAAAAACTTGTTCGCGTTTTATGCAAAGCAAAGATAACAAGTAATAAAATAAAACCGATGTCACTTCCAAGTCGCGAAGGCTCGCGGCTATAGTGGTGAAACCGGATCGTATCCGCGAGGACTTGTCACGAAAAAGAGTTTTTTTTTTTTCGATTTCTTTTATAAAGTTGATGATTATGATCTCGGATTTTCAATTAACAAACTAAGGTAGCAAGCGTGAAAATAAATAAAACTACGATAATAAAAATTTATAATTTAAAACAACTAGAAACGCACCGATGATCCACCACCCCACGAAAATAACAAGAAAGACACATATTCATTCGTAAGTTCTTGGATTATTATCTGCTAAAGAGGCATTTTCCTTTCGGTTCATCGCCTTTTAATTAGTTCACCACTCTCGGTACAACTAAAGCATTTACGGATCAAAGATATGGATATAAATCCTAATCTGACAACATTCACCCTCAACTTACGTATGTTGGAAGACTATTATCATTCTCCTTCACGGTAATCTACGAATTTATCAACTATCGTATCTAAATTCGATTAGCATGCAACATAAGTATAGATCATACAAATTGCACATAAACAATTCAAACATGAAGGAAGAACAAGAAACTCACTAGAACAAATGAAAACGAAATCCTTGTTTATTCCGGTGATGGTGGCTTCACAAAGGTGGTTCTAGCTTAGAGACCTTAGCCAATCATCCTCGATTATGATTTCAGAATCAGGGCCGTAGCTCCAGCATTACAACAAAGATCTACTATTCTAATTTATTCTCGGCATAACGCCTCAGAGTATTTACATAAAAGGCAGGAAAAGTAAAAGCTTGGCCAAAAGTGACCAAGGAGGGCGCCTTTATGGATGGAAATGAGGGAGTTCTTATAGGGAGAGTTGAGGGAGGTGCATAAGGGAGAGGTTGTAGTTGAGGAGATATTTTTGGGAGAATATGCTAAGGAATATTCTCAAGTTTGTTATAAGCATGTGGGAGGTGATAATGACTTTGCATGTGAAGGTGAGTCACTAAAATAGCATGTGGAGTTTGTTATGACTCATCATCATCATCATTAAGGAGCACATGGAGTAACATGCATCAAACTTGGCCAAAATATCTCCGGTTCGTCCGTAATTCCAGCAGTTCGGTAAAAAATCATAACTTGAGTTGTAGACCTCCGATTGACGTGATTCAAAATCGTTGGAAAGCTCATTTTAGTATCTACAACTTTCGTCAAGAACTCTTCCCTGAAAATGCCTCTAAGTCGGGTAAAATTTCCATCGAAAAACAGGTTCTACGGTAGAAATCGTTGGAAAATATTGATCCGTTGATCTAAATAAACTCGTGGCATCTTCTTCTTTTCCTCAAAATCCATCTTTTAGGCCTCAAAATATAATGTTACGTGGCATATTTTGAAATACTTGATCACCAAGTTTGGGCCGAATCGAATCGAGCTTTCTTTATTCGAATCGAGCTTTCTTCTTAATCTTCATCTGATCTTCGTTTAAGCTCCTCATTTAACATGCAAGCGTACCTACATTCATGATAACATTGTGCAAAATGTAACATCTCATATTCAAAGATTTTTATCAATGAAACCACATAATTAACACAAATTTGCACTTAACCACTTTTAAAACTCATTTGCTCAATAATTCGATTAAACCCTTGATTTCTATGCAAATTATACGAATATGGAGGAAATCGTTATAAAATATAACGTTATAAATCATGTAAAATCACCCTAAACAGTTATTATTCATATGGAACTTCTCTTTTCTCTTTTCAGGGCTTAGAGAGACGGCTAACGGATATAACAAAGTCGATAACAATGGACATAGGAAAGCTATCATGATGATTTTTTCCGCTTCTGCTTATTCATGTACTCTAAAAAAATTCGACATTCAATATATTTGACAAATCTTTCAAATCAAGGGATATGTCAATTTAAGAAATACATTGGTATGTGACCCTAGTTAGTTGGTATCCGAAACTTACATGTTGTATTATATTGTTGGTTTTTTAGTAAGCAACAGTAGCTCAAATGATTGGCAAAAGGGTATTTAATCACATATAGATGGTGATTAAATTATTATTTTAATCGCATAATGTTTCAGCGATTCAAGTAAGATATGTTAAAGTTGCGGCCAAAGGGGTTTTGACAGATAAAATTGAAGCATGATTTGTTATAAATTTTTGTGGAATCTAACGATTAATGAGTTTGATTAATTAAGGTTGGTTAGTCTTTATATATTGTTAGTATTGTACACATAATTTGATTGTATGTGTACATAATTGAGAGACTATATAATCAAACCGTATGTGTTTGATATGCATGAACCGTAATCCAGCCCGCGGATCCTTATTCAGATCCGTCCGGCCACCAGAATAGTGGACAAGGCTTTTGGGCACCATTGTCTGCGACCCCACACGCCAACTTGAGTTCGCAACCTACCGGACTCGCCCCTAGGTCTTAAGCCTCACGCGGCGCCAATAAGGCTACGGGGCCGTCCAATGAGCCCATAAGGCTATGAGGCTCACAGAGACCATAGCCTGCAATATAAAGAAAGAGCAAGCTACAATCCAAGGGTGACAAGACAAGATACAACGAATGGCTAAGTGTTAGGCCGCACCTCATCGGCGCCGCTGCATAATAGTTAGCTTAATTAGTATCTCATTCTACTTACTTGTGTCTAATTGTAAATCGATAAATCCTAATTTGTAGCTTGCCTATAAATAAGTAACCATTTTACATAAGTTCATTAAAAGAAAAGCAAGGCAAACTTTGCCAAATTCACTACTCCTCTACTTTCATTTACACCGCCACTTTCACCACCACGAATTCCTTTCCACCATCATGCACCACCGGTGTTTATACTCAAATCACACCAGATATCCACCACAAGTCCACCGTTATTTACCCATGATAATTCCGGCATTATCAATGTCGTATAAAGATTATATTTCTCATGCATCTCTTAGAGTAGCCACAACATCCGAAACGAAAAGGGTTTGACATTCCGATTGACAAGAACCCTCCTACAATCCAAAAAAACCTCTCGGCTAAAGGAAAGACGACCCAAAGGGTCCCATTAGCCGAAGTGGATCGACCCAACACAACTCCGGGCCCTTCTCAAGAACGAATCGAAGTGACAAAAATGCTCAAGAAGGATCACTCGGCCCTTGAAGAATCATGGTGATTATCATAAAATTAATCCGCTTTGACAAAGACAACATCGGCCGCCTATGGAAGTTGACCTGGTTGAGGTAAATCTTCTGCTTTGATAGTGAAATGGAGGACTCTCCACAAGAACATGATCCTTATCGTGCCTGCTAGCGTGGAATTCCCGTGGAGCCGACTCCGTGGATTTTCTAAAATATTTACGTCTTCTTTTGTCACAAAATAAGCCTGATGTGTTGTTTATTATGGAAAATCGTTGTTCAATTGATAGAAGTAAGCAAGTCCTTGCAAAAACTTCTTACTCTAAAGTCTTTGCAGTCAGAGCGAGGGGATATTCGGGAGGCCTTTGGTGTTTTTTAGAATAAAGACCGCATCCAACTTCATATCTTGGACAAATCAGTGCCTAAATATTGCAATTAATCAAGCTGACTCAATTTCATTGCTTTTCTCTTTATTTTATGCATCCCCTACCCCTACTACTAGGAAATAATTAAGGAGTATCTGAACGCTTTCAAGCTGTTATTAACTATCCGTGGTGTTTGATTGGAGATATGAATCAAGTTATTTTTCGAAAGATAAACGGGTGGTACACCGTTGGAGGAATCAATATGGAAAAGTTACTGGGATGACCCAAAATTGATGTTTGATAGAGTTTCTTTTCAAGGACCCCGATTCACTTGGAAAGGTGACACCTGTGGAGGAGAAAAAATCCACCAAAGACTAGACCATGCTTGGTGTACCACTGATTGGATAGAAGTCTTCCCATCTCGCCATCGTGAAACATCTTCCTAGTCTCCATTCGGATCACAACCCTATCCTTCCGATAATGGAGAATGAAGTCGATGAACGCAAAGACCCTAATGCTTTCTTCTTCCAAAGAGCCTAGCTTGAACATACAGATTTTGAGAATTTCGTGGATAAGCATTGGACATATAGTGGGGACCTATGCACTACTCTCCATAATTTCAAAAAAGAAGCCAAAAGATGGAATAAGCAGTTGTTTGAAAACATTTTCGAGATGAAGAAAGAGTGCTTGGCCCGACTAGGGGGTGGAAATAAGTCTTGAGCAGCACCCATTGACCTTCATTTCCACTCTCCATGATGATCTTCTGACCAAGTTGAATTCTATCTTAGATCGGGAAGACATGTACTCGCATCAAAGAAGCCAACTCCAGTGGATGGTTGAAGGCAAGAGGAACACCCACTTTTATCACCTCGCCACCATCAAGAAATAGTTGAAATGTAAGGTACTCACTTTAAAGAACTCGAATGGGTATTGGATCGATGATGAGGCACAGATTGAGACTGTGATTAGAAATTTCTATGATTCCTTGTACCAACCAGATGATATGGAGGAACGGGGCAACCAATGGTAAAGTTTCAACCTTATTCGGACCTAGATGCGGATTTCATCAACATGGATGTTACCGAAAAGGAAATTGAGGAGGCACTTTTTTATATGGGTTCCTACAAAATCCCGGTACATGATGGCTTTTAAATTTGGGCATTTTCCGGATGAGTGCAATGAAACTCTCGGCTCACTTATCCCAAAAAAGTACCCTCCCGAAAGCCCTTCTCAGCTCCTCCTGATTGCGCTATCACGGTTAAAATTATCTCTAAAGTTATAGCTAACAGGTTGCAGTTGGTGTTGCATAAACTAATCAGCCAATCTCAGAGCGCATTTATCCCGGGTCGTGGTAGTACGGGAAATATTTTAATTGTGCATGAAGCCTTACAAAGCTTTTAGAAAAAATGGGACGCACAGGTTACCTGATGCTCAAAATTTATTTGGAAAAGGCATACGATCGGGTCAGTTGGAATTTTGTGTGCTCTACGATAAAGGCTATTGGGTTGGAGGACAAAATCGTAAATCTTATTATGCATGGCATGTACTCCTCAAAATTGTCTTTCCTATGGAGCAGTAATAAAAGTTGGAACCTATAACTCCTAAACGGGGACTTCGCCAAGGTGACCCCTTGCACCCTATCTTTTTGTTTTGTGAATGGAAGCACTCGAGTCAACTTATCGAGGAAGTTGTGGCTAAAGCGCGACTGGAAACTTGTTAGTTTAAAGAAGAATGGTCCCCAATCTCTCATTTAATTTTTGCCGACGACCTCTTCCTTTTTATTTGAGGCCTCCAAGGTGCAAGCCATGATAATTCATCAAGTATTGGGCGAGTTTTTCAAGGTTTCGGGGCAAAGAATCAGTACGGCAAAGTCAACCTACATGGTCTCCAAAAATATTACCTCACAACAGCAAAGAATCATTGCGCAAAAGCTAAATATGGTACAGACGAGAAACTTTGGCACCTATTTGGGTGTACCTATGGTTCATTCCCGCCAAAAGATCAAGCCTTACAGCTTTATTTTGGATAACATGCGAAAGAAATTGTGTGCTTCTAGAATGAATGCACTTACTAAAGCCGGGAAGACGATCCTTATTAAAAGTTCCATATCAACGCTTCCGAATTATGTTATGCAAATATCAAAGCTCCCGAAGGCCATCACTAGTGCTATTGAAAATGTGTGTCAGAGGGATCGGCTTTGCCAACCGAAAAGTGTGGGTGGCCTTGGCTTCAAAAATATTGAAGCAATGAACGTAGCCTTATTGGGAAAACTCACATGGAAACTTTTAATGGATGACTCTTCACTTTGGGTTTCGATCTTCATAAATAAATACGGGAGCCCTTTTGAGAAACCAAAACCTGATAGCTCCACAACTCGGAAAGGAATCTACGCGGCCAGTAAGGTTCTTTAGGAGGGGTTCGTAGTTGTTAATGACGAGATCATTTGGCACCCCTTCATGCAAACTTTCTTAGGGTTCCAATCTCACCGGCAGTGTACCGGGTCAATTGTAGTCTAGTACGGTGGTCAAGGTCGTATCCCACAAGGATGTGAGGTCAAACACCAATTAGTAATTATTATCTTGATCTGAATCGGAAGTTTAGTTAAGAAAGTAATAATTAACTACAAAATTTGTTCAATGATAAAATAAACTAACCAAGATGATTCATAGTTCAAGTTATGTCCCCTTAATTCCTTGAAAACAATCTACCTACCATCTTTCAATGGTGTTCTAATGTGTGAACGGTGCATTCCTAAACAAGTGATCTCCCCGCATACGAGTGAATGAAACCACTCTTTGTCTTCTCCTTGGTCTAAGTACCTTAAACCTAATGAATTGACAAGATAAACACTTGAATGCAAAACTCCCGGATAAGGAACCAAATTCCACTAGGGTCGATTCTACCTTCCGTTCTTCTTACCCTCTTCTCACAACCAATGTCTCCATTCGGTTTCTACTAGTTGTGTAGGTGCATATGTAAGTTAATTACTCAAACATACACAATGGCAATCAATACAAGTAAGAAGAATTTCAACACAAGAGAAACTAGCAACATAAACAATCAATTCCAAGCAACCAAAGGGGATTAACTATCATTACTACATCATCTTAGCTAGTAAAGAACTAGCCACTCATGATTATAGATACCAACATGTTAAGGCTAGAATTCATAACAACAAGAACAATTAAATCAAGGTAAAGATTAAGAATTAACCAATCACAAGCTATAAACTTGAAAATGGAAACTTACATCCAACACTTAAAGGATTTCAATGGAGTTAGAACACAAAATAGTTGTTTTTGCATCCACCAAAGTACTTCAAACATCTAGATAAGCATTCTAGAATTCTTTACAATGGAATTTAAATGCTAAATGGGGGAAATTTTGGCTAGAGGAGCCTTGGGTGGTGGTTGCCTTCAAACTAGGAAGAAGATGGTGTTTTTTTCTCTTCTTGGCTCTGTTTTTTCTGATGTATCCCGAAAATGAGTTCAAAAGCCTAATAAAATTGCTGAGTTTTACATTACGGCTCACGCCGGTTTTCCACGGCTTGCGCCGTAAATGCCTCTGGTTGTCACGGTGCATGCCGGGTCTGACAGAGTAGTTGGGATTTGACTTCAACATTTAATGCACCAAATCTTCTTTTTGAATTGATGTCCTGGCTCACGCCGGGGATGTCTCAGCGTGCACCGTGACTGCTTCTGGTTGTGCTTGCGTCTTCACGGTGTGCGCCGGAACATCAGATTTGCATTGCCAAACATATAATAATGAAGTTTTTGTCCTCCCAATGTTCCAGTTTGCTCCAATTATGACACGAGACTTGGTCTAACTTCAATATTCTCACTTCACGCTTCCATGATCGCTGCAAAACACCAACACGAACATACCACACGTAATTCTAATAATAAAATATAACTAGTAAGCTTTAAAAAGTGATAAAATGCTTGAGTATTGGTTGTGTCTACACAAAACAAAAGTGATTCGATTTGTCACGAAATTTACTCTAATTGATACAAAATATCACTATATACTTAGGAAATGGGAGTAAAATATCATGGAATTTCATCGTCCGGTTGACATACATCACCGCTCTAAAAAAGGCAAGTACATTGTTAAAAGCTCTTATAACTAGCAAATGGGATTTCAAGATAACCAACAACGGCACCCTTGGACTTTGATCTAGAGCCTAAAAGGACCTAATCACTACAACTTCCTTTTATAGCTAATTTGTCACAGCAGCCTTATGGTGGGTAACTTCTTGTTCCAGTCATATTGCCTCTACCTCGGAGTCAAGATGCCTTGCAAGCACAACATTGAAACAATCCTTCATGCTCTTCGTGAATGTGCATGGTCCTATTAGATATGGCGAAACGTTGTATCGGTTGCAGATTGGGAGTCCTTCTTAAATTCGACCCTGCAGGATTGGATAGTTAGTGTAACGTCCCGCACCCCGGCTGGTAGCGCTAAATGGGTCATAAAATGGTCCGTCAATCGCTTAGACCGCCGTCACACTGGTCTAAAAGGGGCTAACCCGAGTTGACAAGAACTTATGTCTCACACTTATATGGTGGTGATGCGCTTCCCCCGCTTCCAATGTGGGACATCACATTCTCCTCCTTTATAAGTAAGACTTGTCCCAGTTCGTCCCTACCATAGGATTCTAGAGGTGGCCCCCACGCCTCTCAAGGTGTGGCACTTAGGTCTATATGACAGTCCACTCTGATACCATTCTGTAACACCCCTAGACCCCGGGCCTGGTAGTGCTAAATGAGTCATAAAATGGTCTGGTCAACTGCTTAGACCGCCGTCCTCGCTTGGTCTAAAAGGCTAACCCGAGTTGACAAGACATTTATGTCTCACACTTATATGGTGGTGTTGCGCTTCCCCCACTTCCAATGTGGGATATCACGATTAGGAATCTCGAAAAGGCTAACAATTGGCCATTTATTTGTTTGGCACTAGTTGCCCTTCCGCTTCTGTCATTCCAATTGTATTGCCAATGTGAAATTTGTTCCCATCTGTCGTTAAATAAAGATCTTTAAAATAAAATAAAAGGTTATTTTATAAGATTATGAGATTTAGATAATTGTTTAATAGGAGATGGAAAAATGAAATGTTTAATTTATGAAATAAAAGGTCAAGAATTGAAGATGAAGTGAAGAGAAATGAGGAGCAAGGTGAGGCGGTTTTTAGAATGGGGTTGTTTTGTAAATTTAAAATTTTGGGTGGAGATATTAATATAATAATTTAGTGGTGATATACAACCCGCAAGCGGCACTTGTTCCAATGGATTGGGCCATCTACCCGCCCAATATAAATATCCGCCACTTCCAAACCGGACGTATCTCCGTCCATCATTCCAAACCGTTTCCTCCATCATATGGTTTCCTCTCTTTACAATCAAGGCAAGATCGTACCAGCGCTCGCCATCACCACGCTATCGTCGCCGCTTGACGACGCGTATCTGGCGCTGGCATGCCTATTTACTTGATTCGGTGCATGCGAGATATTTATTTAAGATACTTATGACACTTGTATAAGTTACTTCTTATTATATCATTAGTTGTCTAATCAAGAGCGATGAACCGACTTACTTGTCTATAAATAGAGGATCATATGTAACGAAGAAGAGAGAGTGAGAATTAGTACACACACCAAACTACGCCTTTTGCGCGCTAACCACCGCCCAATCTAGCATTATTTACTTTATGCTTATTCCGCCACCTTGTTCTAAATAACGCCGTACCCTCTCCGGAGGAATCACTATAAAACATGACCTTATATCCTCAAGATTGACATTTGTTACATAAAAAAGCGATATTCCACGCAACATCGATTGGCTCCGTTACCGGAAACAACATCAATATCATTCTCGTCAAGATCATTTGCTCCACCGCAAAGTGATCTCACGGCGACAAGGTTGGATAAGCGATCGGATCGTCACAACCGGAAGGAACTCCTTCATCATCATCATCACATGCAAACTACTTTCGAGTCCATCTATAAACGTAAAGGTTGGTTAAATCTCTCTAGCTCAGTTCTTAATCATCAAAGATTCAAAAGAACAAGAGCCCTTAAACTATCTCGCCTTTACTCCCAAACATACCATTTCAGAAAATCATCAAAACTACTAGCCAAATATCCCCATTTCGCACATACCCCTAAAAACTCTTCTAAAAATGGTTGGAGGAAAAGCTATAAACCCTACCACCCCAGCTAAGCAAATTCACAGAACCCCATGAAGAAGGAGGAGAAAACCGAAAGGTGATTTCTTACGGGGGTGGTGCGAGGAGGATATCACGCCGGACATGAGGATTTCATACGAGGAAAAAACTTCGTGCCCGCCCGATTGCGTGAGGAGAATTTAGCGGGAACTTCGTTTGAATGCTCTGATGGCGAGATAAGGCATCCGTGCCGCCAAATTGAATAGATTAGCCTTACAGGCACATATGGAGTATGTAGAAGAAATGCGGTTGGGAAATGAGCTTTTAATCGTTGAAGGGCTTCCACCTCGGCCTATCCGAAAATTCAAATCTCCCACCCGCACCACTCGAAAATCAAGCGGCGGCTCTCCCAAAAACTCAAGCTCAACAAAGCGAAACACAGGGGCGATCATGCGGCGTCGCGGAAGAGATCGACTTTTGTTCGACGGCCCACGGTCCACGACCATGGTGCGACTCCCGGAACACAAAGAAATAATCGGTCGATTTACACTCGCATGGAGGGCGATTCTCGAGATAAAAGGGGGTTATCGGCGAACATACCCATCCCGAGAATAAGGAAGAGTTGGGGGTAATGAAAAAAGCGAGATAGAGGAATTACAGCGCGGGGCCAAAGGAGCAAAGGTCATTTCCCACTGGGAACAAGTGTGCTTCACCACGATATTTTGAAAGAAGCGCCCGCGAGAGAGCGCGCATTATCCCAACTTTACCAATTATCATGGAATAACAGATCCGTTGGGTGGCTATCCGCCTTTCAAAGCGAGATCGGTTTGTATGCGCTAGCGAGGATGCATGGTGCATCGCTTTGTGGGGTCTATGCGAGGATAGAGCGCGTCATGGATTCGAGTCTACCTCCGGCCTCGGTTACATCGTGGGGCGACCTCGTTAACAAGTTCATAGCGGAGTTCCGATCGGTGGGGACCAAAGAAAACACACATCGATCTATCACGAGGTCCGTCGAGGCGAAACGAGGAACTTCGCGGCTATTACGGCGATTCTATAAAGTTTATGAGCTAACGAGAGGCTGGCGGATAACGTCGTGATGGCGGCTTGAAGCGAGTTGAGTCGGGGTACTGAAATCATTCTTCGCGCTAACCCCCACCAGCGAACTTGCGGGAGATGTTGAGCTCGGCGAGGAAATGCGTCGCGACGGCGAGGTAATGAGGAGCATCTTCCTCGAGTAAAAATAAGCAGAGAAATTTGCGCGATCCGCGAAAGATACCAGCGAGAGGTAATGAGCGGGACATCAAGAAACCCGGTAAGTTCAAAGAGGAGCATTTACCCCATCAACATCTCCTACACAAATGCTAAGCGAGGTTCGAGATGAAGTACCGAGCCTTATCCCGTGATCGCGAGATTCACGTCGCGGCGCTAGCAAATCTCTGTGGGTACCACCAGGATAAAGTCACCACGACCGAGGAGTGCATCTGATTTAAGCGGCGGTGGAGAAGTTACTTGCTCGCGGCGGCCACAGCGATACAAGCAAAAGCGGCTGAAGTGAGATAGGCGGAATCAGCAGACCCGCCCGATTTGATCGGAGTATAAGGATGATAACCGAGACTCCGCCCGGCAACAATCAGATTAAAGTCGCATTGGCTCGATCAACAAACATGTGGAAAAACCGATTGTTTTGCGAAAAGCGAGAGCCGCTTTGGCTTTTACTCGAAGTGAGTTGGTGACTTCGACCAATCTTGAGGACATGTGTTTGTGTGTGTCGGCGATTATCAACCGTGCATGTGTAAAAGCGGGTGATGATCGACACGGGAGCTTGCCGTGACATTATATACTCTGATTGCTTGAGAGTTGGGATTTGGCGACTCGGTTTGAGGCCGCTGCTTGGCACCCTTGAGGGGTTTACAAATCACAAAGTAAGTGTCAAGGGGCCATCGATTTAGAAGCGTGCAAATGGGCGATTATCGCCTTTTAGAGCGAAAAGGTCGCTTTCTTGGTGGTCGACCTACGGTCCAACTACAATATGATCTTAGGGATACCGGCTCTACGTCAATTTCGGATGGTAACCTCCATCCCTCATCGTGAGCAAAGTTTTATGTTGGTGATCAGTTGGAGCGTCTATCGGCGAGCCCGCGGCAGTCCTCAATTATATCGAGAAATGAGGGTGAGGCTAAGAGACCACAGTTGGGGTACCGGAGGTTGAAGGAATGGTCGACATGATCGGGAATGTGAGCGAGCAAGCGCCAGTGAGTTGGAATGTGAAACGCTACAAGTCGAGGATGAGCCCGATTTCAACTGCTGAAGATGAACTAGTAGAGATAGTCATCAACGAGGAGTACCACGAGCAAAAGATTAAATTTGGGGCTAGGTTAAGCTCTGCTTTGAGAGAGAAGAGCTAGTAAAGATGCTAAAGGAAAACACGAGTGCCTTTGCATGGGTTATCCTGAGATATCACGAGGGTCGGTGAAGTCGCCCTCCATCATCGGCGTGGATTCAACCGTCAAACCGGTACAACGGCGAAACACGCCGATTTTCATACGAAAAGAGCGCGTTGTAAAGATAGAGTGCAAAGCTTCTTGAAGCGGGTATCGTAAAGGAGCTTGCTTATCCTACGGCTTGCAAATGTGGTAATGGTCAAGAAGCATAACGGCAAGTGGAGGATGTGCGTGGACTTCACCGATCTCAACAAAGCTTGTCCCAAAGATCCTTATCAACTCCTCGAATAGATAGATTGGTGGATTCGATTTACGGCTTTGAGGTGTTGAGTTTTTGGATGCATACTCGAGGTATCATCAGTGCGAATGGCTGAATCCGACAAGGAGATGACCGCCTTGAGGCTGCTTTGGGGCCTTTATTACTATGAGATGATGCCGTTTGGGTTGAAAAATGCGGGTTCGGCGTATCAGCGGATGGTCAACCAAGTTTTATTTCGCAAATTGGAAGGAATATGGAGGCTTATATAGATGACATGGTGGTGAAGTCGGCGGAGATGAGCCACGTTGGCGATCTTGAGAAACTCTCAACAATGTTAAAAAGCACTCTATGAAACTCAATCCGACCAAAATGTACATTTGGGGTTCGGCGGGCAAGTTTAGGGTTTATGGTTGGCCGTCGCGGCATCGAGGCAAACCGGAAAAGATACAAGCTCTCCTCGATATGAAGGAGCCCACAGCGATCAAGGAAGTTCAAAGGCTAAGCGGCGCATTATCGCACTTAGTAAACTTCATAGCAAAGTCGGCCGAAAAGTGTCTTCCACTTCTTTAAAATTACGAAAGGAGATAAGACATTTTAGTAGAAGTGGAATGTTATAAGCTTTTCAAGCCCTGAAAGAGTATCTGGGCAAGCCACCTCTCTTAGTCGATCCGGCGGTAGGGGATGTGCTATTTTGTATCTAGCGGCTTGATTGGGTACATGCGCGCCCGTTCTTATATAAAAGGCGGAACCCTACAAAATCCGTGTTTTATGTAAGTAAAGCTCTCGATCCGGTGAGAGCGCTATTTTAACATTGAAAAATTAGCTTACTCTCTTGTTATTCTTGCCCGCAAACTCGGGGGCTACTTCACATCCCATACAATAATTGTTTTAACAGACGATCCGATCGACAAATTTTGCACAAACCGGACCTTTGGTCGCCTCCTCCAGGTGGGCAATCGAAATTACCGAGTTTGATATCGAGTATCAACCTAGGAGCGCAATCAAGGCAAACCTTGCCGGACTTCATCGTAGAAACAAGTTTTAACTTCGCCACGACCAAACTCGCCTATGCCAATCGGACCCGCGAGAGTCGTCGGAAGCGAGACGAGCAATGTTGGGCATTTATGCGTCGGCGGGGCATCGAGTCGGAATGGTTGTGGAGCGAGTCATTTAATGGAGCCGGGAACTACTGAGAGGAGATCGAAAAGGCTTTAAGGTTTGAGTTTGCCGCCACGAATAATCAGGCCGAGTATGAAGCGATCATAGCGGGGCTCAAACTTGCAAAGGAGTTAAGCGTAGAGAATGTGGAGGTTTATTGTGACTCTCGACTTATCGTCAAACAAATCTCGGGGGATTATGACACGCGTTGTGACATTCTCGAAAAATACGGTAAGGTTGTCCGAAAGCTAGCAGCGGGTTTTCAATATTGCGAATTTATCGAGAATCAAAGAGAGGACAACGCGAAGCGGACTACTTATCAAAACTCTCTGGAGGAGGAGCTCGCGGACCCTTCCATCATGATCGAATATTTAGCGGCGCCCTCAATCGAAGCGGCGAGAGATTATGGATATAGATATATCACACAGTCGCATGTTGGATAGATGAGATACAAGCATACATCGAAGCGGGCATTTTGCCCGATGAGGCGGACAAATCACGCACCCTCGGAAGAAGAGCTGCGAAGTATGTCATCATGGCGGAGTTCTTTATAGAAGGTCGGCTACAAAGCCCCTTTTACGGTGTGTTCGACAAGAGGAAAGCTTGGTGATTCTAAGCGAGATTCACCAAGCGTGTGCGGAGGACATCCGACAAGCGCGCTCTCGGCACAAAAGGTTTTAACCGCCGGGTATTCTTGGCCTAGTATTCTTAAGGACTCACGAGAAGCTAGTCGGGGAATGTCCTAAATGTCGAAGCATCACGGATATCCCGATTACCATCTATCGAAAGCGAGCATTGTGGTCGCACCTTGGCCTTTCGACATGTGGGGACTCGATCTAATCGGACCATTTCCACCAGGAAGAAGCGGATGCAAAGTTATCATAGTAGCCGTCGATTATTTTACAAAATGGATTGAGGCCAAACCTATGGTTAAGATAACCGCAAAAAGCGGCGGGTTACTTTTGCGATCAAATTTTCTCTCGCTTTGGCGTTCAGGCGGCGATGGTGTCGGACCACGGTCCACAATTTCGTCTGGATTTTTCAAACCTTTGCGCGCGAAATTCAAGGTTAAGCATTGGCAATCATCGTAGCATATCCACGAGGGTAGCGGTCAAGGCGAGGCCGGCAATAAGCAAGTAATTAAGATGCTAAAGAAAAGTGTGGATGATAAAGCAAAAGCGAGGAGGGTGGGTAGGCGAGTTGCCCGCCATCTTATGGTCTCTCCGCACCACCATCAAAACACCAGCAGTGAAACTCCTTTTGCTTTAACTTATGGATCGGAGGCAATGAGTCCGGTCGAGATGGCCTGCCAAGCATCGAGGTCGCTCTTTCGACCCCAAGGATAATCGTTGAATAAACAAATCAATCTCGATCTGGTAGAAGAAAAAGAGTAATGACCTATCGGTTTGTTAAACTACAAGCGAGATAAGCGAAGAGAGCATGATAAGCGTATCGCGACCACTCGTTCAAAGTGGGGATTTCGTTCTTCGCAATAGGAAAGCAACGGGCATGGAACTGACAAGGGTAAACTTACAATGACCCAGGAAGGACCTTATCAGTGGCAAAGGAGATCAAAAAAGGAACCTATGTCTTGAAGAACCACGAAGGTTCTGAGCTCAACGAGGCCTTGGCATGCGGATAATCTTAAGAGATACTATATGTAATAATCGGATAGGGTTATGGCCATCCTCTTGTCAACGATAAAGAGCGTCTAGGCTTTCTTTGTAAATTTTATCATCTAGCGGGGTGATCAAAATTTTATAAATCAATTTTACATCCCTTCTCACACAACATTTTACTCAGAGAGAAAAATTTTAAGCAAAGGTCTCGGTTTCCCTCAACCTTTATCAAAAAGTGGGGGCAATATGAAGAGTTTTTTTTCAAAAAAGCATACGCCGCCAAATCTCATATCAAGCAGAGGCTACTACCCGGAAATTTAATTTCAAAAGCGATATCTTTGACATCAGATTTAGCGAGCGAATAGCGGTGAACAATTGGCTTAGATAAGATTCAAGGAGGCACAAATTGAAATACAACGGCTTGGAATCTTATCTAACCCAGAGGATTGATCGGACTCAATTACAATATGAGAGGCAAACAAGCAAATATGGGTGAGCGAAAGCAAACCTCAATATACAAATTGCAAATGGAAAAGTAAGGAGTTATGCGGAAAAGTAAAAATAAGTTGCAAATTACAAATCAAGTAAAGGCAAAGTCAAAGCAGAATTTACAAGCGGATCGGGACAAAAGCAAAGCTAAGCTTCATCAGGCGTGGTGTCTTCGTTTTGAATATTGGCGAGTGAAGGAGGGTGGAGTAAGCTTGTCGACCGACTCGGAGAGAAGCAGTGGAGTGGCGCCTTGATGATCGATCTTGATTCGCTCATGAGTTTCCTCACCATCTCCACCTTCGGCGTCGACCGGTTCGAGCTCGCGACGAACTAACTCCCTCAGATTATTTTCTACAACGGCGGGGCGACCCAATCGAGAGCAAGCTTTGGAGCATAGGCCTCGAGCTCCTTATCCGAATAAGGAATCCGCGCGCATGGAAAGCCCTTAGTTCCTCGTCGAAAGGGTGTGTGAGAATCCGAGTCTACGCAAAGTTTCAACATCTGGATCCTCACTACCCGGGCCCATAAACGGCGAGCAAGGTGATAGCATACCCTGGTGAAACCCATAACAAAGCGTAAATGTCGACCTCGGCGCTCTTATCGGCCATCTTACGATTCATAACGGCGAGTGCACGATGAGCATCGTCGCATTTAGCTTGAAGTTGCTCCATCAAATCGAGATAACTCTTGAGCTTTGGCCACACGCTCTCACATGCAAGCTCCTCGATCGGGCGGCGATGCGCTCGGCCTCTATCCGCGCTTTGCCGACTTCGCCCCGAAGTGCAGCCGGTTCTACCCGCATGATTTATCGACCACATCGCGCCTTATCGGCGCTACCCGCGCCTTGCGCTCTTGAGCAGCGCCCCACTCCGCGCTTTCTTCTCTGCGATCAATTTGCTTCACTTTGTCCTTCTCGGACTCCAACTTCGCCGTGAAGGCTGCGCCATTGTGTCATGGGACTTTTCCAATGCTTTCTTGGACTCGTCCGCGCTTTAGCACTATCGGCGCTCGAGGATATGGTCTCGATATGAGTCGTTTATAAAGCCCAGGCCAACCCGATTGCCAAAGCGAAAGGAAAGAGATATGCGAGTCGATATCAACTTTGAAAAATAAAGCAAAAGACAAATATGGTAAAACAAAGGAAACTTTACCGTGCTCATAGCGGTGCGAGCAGACCCCACAGATCTTGGCGTTGGGGACAAAGGTGCGGCGAGGTGTGGTGCAGTCCACCAGGGCGACCACTATCCGCGATCCCGCGACCGATCTCAAGTTAATGTTTGAAGCGGGCCCCACTTCAAGTGCTTTAGGGAGGAACATCTGCGATCCCGCCGAAATTGCTTTAGCGCCCGAAATATTGAGGGTTGGCTCGCCGACCCCTCGTCAACAGAATTTTGGGAAGCCCGCCCCCAGCGAACGCGTTTTGGCGTGATCGATTCGGTGCCCGCGACTGCGGACACCTCAGCAACCTTCTTGCCTTTATCAGCAGCAGATGTCGAGCCCGCAGTAACCTCAGCAACCCTCACCTCTGCCTCTCTATCCGCAGCGGCCTTTTCCTTGGTTTCATCTTTTTTGGATTTTTTGTGGGGGGGAGGAGCATCACGATCGCCGCCGATGTCATCAATGCGAGACACCTCTTGAGATCTGGCCGCTTTTCTTTTGACGGTAGGTGGCGGCCGAGAGAGTTATGCGCTTCATTGCCTTGCTCGCCCCAAATTGTAGCGCGATGGGTGCACCGATGGCACGGCCGTCTTTTTCACTGCGAGCTTGAGGTGCCCGCCGCCCAATGATCAGGTGACCTTGGAAGATCGATCTGCACTTTCACCAGAATTCGGCTCTGTTCACCTCCCCGTCGTCTTCGCCGGGGCGAGAGATTCTTGTTGAGTCAATCTATCCATGGTACACAAAGCACGAAGCGTGTTAACGAGATAAATATATGGAAACAAGAAAGATCTGGATGCAAAAAGTAAGAATCCTACTCGGTGCTCGCTTAGAAGTCGCCTCCACAGGTGGTACATTGGGATGGTAGGCATATAGCATGATGACATTCCCGTACCCGGTCGGTGGGTTGGCAGCGGATCGGCAGTGCAAGGGGCGCCAACCCCGCGGCGAGGAAGCCCGCTAACGAATCTGATTCGCTAATATCAAGAAGCACTCTCAGGTTATGCGCGGGCTTGATCCTCGTTCCTGCGAGTATAGCCTAGATCATCTTTTATTTCGGCTATGAACCCATCGTTAAATAAATCACGGGTTTTGATATCTTTGAGGTGTTCGGTTGTCACGAGTTTGCGGCGATTTGCAAAAGGCCATCCCACCCGTGACTCCACCTTCGTGCATCTCTTATCGATCCGCAACTTTATCGGGAGGTCGAATAACAAGCGGGGCCACCCACTACTCGGCGACTACGTGGTTGAATCGGCGGCGTCGCCTTTCGCGAGAAAAAGTAGTAAAATATAGCAAAGCGCCCATAGAGGTTCGCGCCCTTTCAATCGGTGATTATAATAAAGGATGTCACGACGCGAACAACTCCCAAACTAAGGTCGCGGGCATCACCTCGGCTCCTCCATAAACTTCACGAAGAATGGGTGAAGGAGGCTGAGTCCGGCAGCGAAGTGGTCGAAGTGGAGCCATATGTAATCTTGGTTTAGCGACGCCGAATCCTTGACACATTGTCCGCTCCCATGCTCGCGAATCGATAATCGAGAGGAATGTCATATATAACCCGGCGGCGGCGTGTAATCTGTAAGGCTCCTCATTCCCCTCCACTGAGATATGAGCTCGCGGTCGACACTCTTTTGCGCATTCATTTCGGCGGTAACTTCGCGGACTGATCTTGCGAGACCTTTTCACCTTTCGCGGTCGGCGTCCCAGGAATCTAGAAGAACTCGCGGCCCTCCTACCCAGCGAACTTCGGCACCACCACATCCTCATCCTCGTAAATCGCCTACTTCCTCAATCTCACCACCAGGTAGCGCCCTTTGCCAATAAGAGCGATTTCATCCTCCGCTCTGCCTCTCTTGCTCTCATCAAGTCGAGTCATCGACCATCGCACCTCGTCGCCGGATCCGTAACCGGCGACTACGAACTTCCTCATTTGATTGAGTATCTTGAAGACATCTTTGAAAAGAAAAAGGGCAAGGTGGACACGTTTAATCACCCAGGCGTGATAGTCGGGCCGAGGTGGCAGTACACCCCGACACCTCGCCCTCTATCTTAACAAACAAGAAACTCGAAAAAACCTATCTTTCTCCCAAGCATTAACCCGAGAAAAACCCGAGCGAACTACCCCGATCACATATGCATTCATACGAGGAATAAGTGATATGTCAACATATAAGCGCCCGACAAATCATGGAAGTAGCATAAGCGGGGATTTAGGAAGAGGATAAGCGTACACAATACTCAAAAACGGGATCATCAGGATCATACACTACACCAAAGCAAACTAGGGCAACATTCATACAAAAAGCGCCAAGGAAAACAAATCGAAATCACGATTTTTGGGAAGGAATCAAAGAAAAAAAAAAAAGCGAAAGCAGAGGGAAGATTTTGCTACGATCGTTGAAAGAGGGTGAAAAGTAGGCGATTCTTTGAGAAAAGCGCTTGATCAGACTCTGTTAAACCTTGCGGAAATCGCCTTCTACGCGGAGTTTTGTTATCACCGAGTCGATTTCACCAAAAGTGGTGAATGGTGGAGAGAGACCCCTTTTATAGAGGAGAATAAGGCGGGAGCAGTTTATTACGATTTTGAAATTCAAAGCGTTTGAAAGCGTCTTGTCTCGTGATCGTCTAAGCGGCGTCGGTTCGTATCCCAAGCGGCGACCAATCGAATAAGCGGCGATTCGGATCGTCACGCAACCTCTCACGTGGTGATCGGCGTTTGAACGCTAGTACATTCCTTTTCAATTACAGTCGCCCGACTACGGCGGTCATCATTAAGCCCGATAAGCGGTATCGGCGATTAAGCCCGACGAGAGCGTTGTCGGCGACTAAGCCCAACAGAGCGTTGTTGGCAACTAAGGCCGATATAGCGATTATCGGCGATCAAAGCACGTTATTTGCAATGCACAGCAAGTTATTGATGGTTTCGATGACAGATTTAAGCCCGACGAGGCGTTGTCGGCGATTAAGCCCAACAGAGCGTTGTTGGCAACTAAGGCCGATATAGCGACTATCGGCGATCAAAGCACATTATACAAGCACGGCAACTACGATGGTATTCACTTCTTTGACATACTTTCTACTCTCCGCTGGCGAAGGCACATCGATCGCGAGTAGGGGCCATTGATATACCTAACCCGCAGGAGACAACATTCCAATGGATTGGGCGATCAACCCGGCCCAATATAAATATCATGGGCCTCGCCATTGTAGCCGCCCCCATTTATAGCAAGGCGGCGGCTAGGTCTGCCGTCTTCTCATCCGCCACTTCCAAACCGGACGTATCTCCCTCCATCATATGGTTTCCTCTCCTTACAATCAAGGCAAGATCGTACCCGCTGCTCGCCATCACCACGCTATCGTCGCCGCGACAGGCGTATCTGGCGCACAGCATGCCTATTTACTTGATTCGGTGCATGCGAGATATTTATTTAAGATACTTATGACACTTGTATAAGTTACTTCTTATTATATCATTAGGTATCTAATCAAGAAGCGATGAACCGACTTACTTGTCTATAAATAGAGGATCATATGTAACGAAGAAGAGAGAGCTGAGAATTAGTACACACAGCCAAACTCTGCCCTTTTGCCTCTAACCACCGGCCCAATCTGCTGTTATTTACTTTATGCTTATTCCGCCACCTTGTTCTAAATAACCGCCGTACCCTCTCCGGAGGAATCACCTATAAACAGCCTTATATCCTCAAGATTGACACTGTTACCGCAAAACTGATATTCCACGCAACATCAAGTGGTAGTAAAAAATGATTTGCAATATTGAATTTTTTTTTAATTTTGAAATTAAATGTGGTGCAAGGTAGTTTTTGAATTCTTGAAATAATATGTATGGTGCAATAAGTAGATTACGTTTTTTTGTAGTGTGGTGCACTAATAGGTTTGTTGTGATTCGAATAAATTCCAAAATATATATAGGCGACTTATATTGACACCACGTTTTTGCTTCTTGGCACCCTTAAAATTGTTTTTGGCACCACCATAATATTTTTATTATTTTTGTACAACACAACGTCTGTGTCACTGATGTTTGTTTTCTGTACGGGCGTCACTGACACTAACATTGGTTTTCAATACCAATATAAATCGAAAATATCACGGTTGCGGTATCAACCTTTTAAGGTGGATATCCGGTACGTGGGTGAATGATTTCTCCGATTGAAGGTGGTGGTTATTATGAACTATATGAAGATTCCGGCGTGACACGGTAATCAAGATGGCGAGCATAATAGTCGGCAATTGACAGAGTCTAGTCTGTTTGCATTAATATTCGATTGATTGTGATTTGCATTCTGGCGTTCACCAATCATTGATGGTTCTAAACCCTATATATAAAGCGATTGCTAATGGCGATTAGGATAATTGTAGCAAGACATAATTAACTATGAAGCGACATAATTAAGTACAATCAAGGAAATAAGCTAGTAGAAACGGGCACATATGTTCAATGGCGCGATCCTGTCCTCTTGGCAGCGTAATGGTCTTGTCCTTGCTAATGTCGTGCGTGAATCATGTTCGTTTATTTTGTGGGCATGAGCCGGGTAGGACCGGATTCGGCCCCCAGCCTAGGATGAGTCTGCGGGTAGCACGGGCAAACGGCTCGCGATCGGTCCGCACGTAAGTGTGCGGGCATAAGCTTGTATTGATTGATGATGTAGGCCCCATGTTCGGGTCGTCTGCTTTGGATCCGTAATACCGTTTGCGAGTTTGGTATATCAAATACCAACGCCAACGATATAATCGATATTACGATTATAAATATATCATTGGTTTAAAACGTCGGACCACCGACGTTGTTAGTAAAACACAACGTCGATGCTGCATTGACGCAGCGTGCATGCATGCCGAAAAACAATTCGAGGGTAGTGGTCAAGTAAATGAAGAATAATAAAAGAAATGTGTCGATAGTAAATTCGTGGTGTCGATCGAAACAGTCTCTCTCTCTCTCTCTCTCTCTCTCTCTCTCTCTCTCTCTCTCTCTCTCTATATATATATATATATATATATATATATATATATATATATGAAAATGATTAATCCCCAAACTCATCCCCAACCCATGGAACTCGATCTCCTACGGTGCGAGGGTGTGCTGCATGTGATCTTTGTCTGCAGCACAAACGACGCCGTTTTGATTGCGTTTTTAATATTTAGATCGGACCAAAGCAGCGTCGTTTTGAGTGTCTGTGATGCAGTCTGCCACACTTCTGTACAATGTGAGGATCAAGTTCCCCAACCCATCCCCGAATAGTTGTTTTAGCGGTCCATGTTGTTTGCTTTTTTATTTTTGTTTCTTCAGTTTGATAATGTACAGTGTAAGAGTGATTCCGTGCAACTTTGTGTGGATATAGGTAGTCTTTCCAAATCATATCTCAAAAAATATGTGTGTCACAACAAAATTTAAACACCAAGTCCCGTAACATTTGTTTTCAAGATTCATCTGATCTATAATCCAAAAGTATGTATTTTGTTGTGGCAATATGAATGCTCTCGTTGAAACAATAAGTCCGCACCACTCCAGTTGAAAGGAATAGGATACACAAAAATCCTCTTTCCCCAGCTTCCATGGCTACTACTAGTCTGATGATCTCCTCCCATTTGAACCTCTGTCTACATTCTCATTTTACCTCTAAGCATCTCTTTCTATCAAACCCTTTTGCCAATCCACCCATTTCATTATCTCCTCAAAGATCCAATCTCTTGAAGTTTAACCATTTTCCAAGAGCATCATCTGAGGGTACTGTTTCCTTTCTTTTTTTCCCCCCTGTTTTTTTCCTTGGAGATATTTTCTTAGTGACTTTCATGTGCAGGTCTTCCTGTTGAGTTAGTTGAAGATTCAAAATTTGTTCCTCTTAATGCCGACGACGACGAGAAATTTGGCCCTCCCGTAAGTTTTTTCTGGTCGGTAAATTTACATTTCCTTCGCCTTTTAATTTCTTTCTGCAATATGTTATAATTTCTTGTGTGTGTGTAGTTATGCAATTTGATTTGCTTTCTGCTTTCTTTCTGCATTGTGACCACATATTTCAAGTGTAATATACCATGAGAAACATCACCTTTTATACAAGGGCGAGTTAAGCTTTTAAACCAAGCAAAGACGACAGGTCTAATAAGTAGTTACCAGGTCCATGATGGCTCATATAATGATGCCAGCCCTGGTTTTTGCAGCGTTACAATTGGTCTACGGAACTAAGTGCTACACTGTGAGAGACTATGTTTAGTACTCAGACTCTAATGAAAATGTTGTTGCAATATGCCTGAATCCGTATTTGTTCTATTTTTTCAGGCGTTACTCTTGCTCGGATTTGAAGTGGAGGAAGTAGCAAAGGTATTTTTTCAAAGTAACCTTTCGGGCTTCTTCAATTTCTGAATTTTATCGCATGAACAGAGGTTAGGGTTACTGGTTTAAGCCGTGGAAACAATCCCTTACGAGATGTTTCCATATAATACTGGAATGCCCTTTTTAGATATGAAAAGGATCGCGTTTCATGCACTTATGATGAGGGTGCTTTTTCTTATAGGTACAACAGCTTCTAAAGGATCTGGATGGTGAATTCCTGCAGGTAATTTGTCTGACAAATAATGGGGGGAAAAAAAAAAAATGTTTGCTAATTAGGGCCATTCTTCACAAGGTTTTTTCATTCTGAATCGAATCACCATCGTTTTGTGGCATCTTCGTTGCAGATCATTCTGTGTACAGAAGAAATGGTTACCGGCACGCTATGGCAAGCAATGAATACTACACAAAAACAGAATCCAGATGCTGCTAAGGTTACTTTTCTTAACTTCCTGGTGTAATATCATGTCTCTTCTACTCTCTTTTTTAACCGAATAAGTTTATAACCAATATACTGTGTTTGACACGTGTTTCAAGTCACGATACAGTCGTTAATGACGAAGCTGCATACAGGAAACTAAATATATAACAACTAGAAATTGACATGATTTACACCAATTTTGGACCAGAAAACCTGGTCTCATTTTTGACAAAAATTGAACTTGATATTCTGATGCTTAAATACTGTGTGATTTCTGCAGATTGCAAAATCACTGCCGCGAATTTGCTTCCTATCTGGACTTACTGGAGAGGAAATGATGGTGTTAATTGATGCCTTTCCTGAGTCTGGTAATCTCAGATTCTTGTCCCACAAATATTTTTTTTATATTTTTTTTATGGCGGAGACGAAACCACAATTATATATAACTAACGCACACACGACCTCTTGGTTCTCGGGCCTCGGTTTTGGCCACTAAACTAAGCCTCATCGGCATGATGGGAGTTTCATTTAAGAGAACTTAGAAGAATGCTAGGTATTATTATATGCAGGACTGGTTCCTCCGGTTTTTGCTGCTCTTGTTCCAAATAGTGCTGATAAAACGGTCCAGGAATTGATCGAAGAGGTGATGGGAGACCATGAGATGCTGGTAATTCCCTTATTCTGCTTGAGGATTTAATTTTAATTGCACGTAATAACACACTGATTGCTTTTTATTTGAGTGCAGAGCGCAAGAAATTCAGCCTAGATCAAAGGATACATTTTCTGTTACTTCTAGTTGCATGTTTTTGCCCACAAGAGATCAATTAGTGACAAATGTTTTCTGCTTCTGATAGATTTTATGCTGGCTGTCAACTTTTCTTCACTAAGGATGGTGTTCGAATAGTTATCTTATATATATATATATATTTATTTATTATAAGTTTTCATGGTTCAAACTAGTTGGCCTAGGATTTTCTTTCACATTATGCCACGTTTTGGAACGTGAAAAAATAAAATAAAATAATTTCCGTTATAAGCTATGCACCGAGTTATGGGTAGGGCAGGGTGATGGGTACGGAAAGATGGGATATGGTATGGTAGGGTAGGGTGGAAGGAGTGGGGTTAGGTGGGTGGAGTGTGGTAAACTTACCCCATCACCCCACAACACCCTATTGTTCTACTCTTCCTGCCTATCATACTTTCCCAATCTACCCTACGCTACCCACCACTCACTCTACCCAACACCTAGCACACCCTACTTCTTTCAACATACCCAACCCTACAGTACCACCAAACGTACCCCTCCACTTAACTAACCTTACCCCACCCTACCCACCACCTCACTTTACTCTACCTTACCCATCCATCCAATGCATCCACCTACCATACACAACCTTCTCCCACCACCAAACCTACCTTATCCTTTCTCCCCACCCACCCACCCACCTATAGTAAGATTTAATAGACGAAACAACCCTGTTTACTATCTTTACTATTCAATAAAAAATCACTAATTGTCCACTGTTGGGCTTCTACCTCCACACGACATTGCTCCGTCAGGCTTTCGCCTATTGCGGGAAATTCCCCACTGCTTCCTCCACCCACCTAACCTTACCTAACCAGACCCTACCCAACCTACTCCACCTTATCCCACCACCCTATCCTACCCTACCACATATTCTACCCCCAACCCGACTACGCTACCCCAACAACCCCAACCCGCACTCCATCTCACTCTTACCCACCACCCACGTGTTTTATCGATTTTCATTTCATTCAAACTATTTTCGGAGGTAATGGCAATGGATATTTTCATAGTGAATTTTCATTCATTCCATTACCGCATACTCCTACCTACCTAAACATGGAAATGGAATAAAAATCATTTTAATCCTGCGAAACAAACAAGTCATTAGCTAGGTGTTTGGATATACGGTTCCTCATCTGATGAAACTAAAATTAAAAAAGCAAAACCAAATGCAGTTAGCAAGTCTTCAATCCCTCTAGGGGCCTTTTGGCATGCATATGAAAATCAACTTTGATACAACACCAACACAACGGTACATCATCTGATTTGTCATTATGAAAGATATTATACATACAAGCCAAACCTTTCTACACTTCTTACATCACAGATGAATAGTACAAGGTCTTAGATAAAGATTTCAATGATTCTGCCACGTGTCAATAGACAATGGTAAGGTGAATGCCTGCCATTACCAATTTCATTTTCCTTTTTTTTTTTGTTTTTTTTTTTGGGGGGGTAGGGGGCGTACAAAGGAGACTTACCAGTCTAAGATATACACATACTTGGGTCCTGCAGTTAATGTTTTCAACACTACCCAAAGAGGAAACTAGCCAGACAATGATTGTTTATTGTCTTTATTCTGATATACAGCATCCCACTAGGCCAAATGTTTCAATTAACAATCCTCCCATTTGATGAATTGTTAGTGCCTTATTTCAGTCATACAGCCCCTCGTCCAGCCAAATGTCGACTAGGAAATCAACCATTTCCTGTGACCGAAAGTGAAAATAGAACAGCATAATCAAGAATAAGACGAGAAATTTTTATATGAAAAGTCTACATTGCAACACACTGTTGAATGGGTGACACGTGTACATATGGCATTCATCCAACGATCTGATGCAATAGAGACCCCCTACCCTAAGAATCCCGTAGGAAAGAGATAAGTTGATAAATCGTTACAGTTAAGGGGATTGGCTCAGAGAAAGGCTCGTTTGTTGACAGCAAGTCGTCATATGTCGTTGACCAGCTGCAAAACACAATAACCAAAGTATTATTTAGACAAGTAAAAAGTGACACTCTGTAAAATCACACTGGTATGGAAGTTTTTTATCAACTATTTTCCGATTACTGCATAGAATGCTGCAGTAAAACCACCACTGTGATTAACCACCAACCCCTCAAAAGTTTAAGGTAGGCATCAGAACCACAGAAATGATACATGCACAACTCTAAAGACACGACTTTTACACAATCTACAGCCGTTGGTTGGTGGAGCCCACCAATAGATTGACGGCTGTAGATGATATTAGTGTGAAGGTTGTTTCTCTAAAGTTGTGCATGCGTCATTTTCCTCTGAACCAAAGAAAACAACTAATAGAAATCTTAAGTTGCGCTTGCAGCACGCATTAGGTTCATAAAACATGTTGGGGGAGGGGGAGGGGGGAGGTGTGCCCTTTTCTGTTTACGGAATAAATTGAACATTGTGCCCTTATAACAGGAATATATGCAATGTCCATAACTGGGTGACACATACAGACAACTTTGAGAGTGATAATCACACTTATTACCAAGGATGCCAAATGATCTACTTTGAAACAGGAATATACTCAAAAAAGTGCTTGAAATTGTATCGAAGTAAAGAACTTGTCGCACTTTTACGACTTTTGACACCATACAAACCCAAGAGGTCACCGAGAGAATTACCTTATGATTGGATCTTTTTGCTTCCTTTTCGATTGTTGAGGATGATCCCCCCTCCATTTTGATCTGCCCTCATGCCATGCATTTGCACCTGCAAGACAAATTCATGTATTTTGTTTTCTTATGATTTATATTTACATCCATGTAGTTCTTTAATTATTTTTCGAAGGGTTCCAATTCATCACAATCTTCCCCAAAAACCCTTTAGAACATACATGCAAATAATTTCCACAATTTCACTATTTGAACACTAGTATTTTTATCAAAACATAAATGATTCACAAGACAATTGAACATAAGTATGAATGTCAGTCAAAACACAATTACTAAGCTAGGATTCTCCACCTAAGTAATCTTCAAAAAATGCAGATATGTAAGCCACAAGGGGGGTGGTGTAGGCGGAAGCCACATAAGAGTCACTAACCGTGATTAATGAATACAGAAGATTTTGGGTTAGTTTCTACAGGCTTATTTCCTCCGTTGACAGCCTTAGGTCCTTCAAAAGGCTGCTTTTCAAGGGAATGGCGACGTCTACTACTGATTTCCATCATCTATGTACTGAATAAACCATTCCCTTGCTTAATATATCTTGGAATTAGTTAGGCAGAAAAATCTTATATACTCAATACTCAGAATGTTGTGCCAAAAGGTATGACCAAGATTGTATGCCTCCACCCTGCACCAACAACGAAGAAGAAATTCACAAAACATCTTTAAATAAGAGGAACAAACAGAGTAATGCTTAACTTTCGCTATTCTATAGATCTACGCAAAAGCATTCAGCAGCGGTGGATATTACGAAATTGCAAACAAAAATATTTGTACTTTTCAATCAAAGTGCAAACATTCATGACAAGATCTTTGAGTTTAGATGCTCTCTTTTCTCTATCCATTGATAAATAACTCTCCATAAGGAAACAACACTGAACTAGAAACAGGATGAATTCTAAAAGAAACATGCTTTATTTACTCCCACGGATCTTAACACGACTTTTTAGAAGTTCGAATTTTTCCCCTGCTCACAACCAATCATGTAAAGTTGGGCATATGGAAGCATATTTTGAAGGCATTAGTATTCCCTAATCAAATACAAGAAAGACAAAATTGGTTTAACCTCCTAAATTTTCCAGTATCCAAACATTCAACATTCCAAGGAATTAAAGTCTTAACATTGGAATCTAGCTCAACTTCATTATTTACATTGTGGGGAAAACACTTTTCTTTTTTTTTTTTTTTTTGCAGAAATCAGAAAATGAACCATGATCCCTGATACCACAAATGATTCGTTTACAGAAGTTCATCAATATCTATTAAACCAACAAATCAAGCCCTATATGAAGTCTGTCAAACTCAATCAAATCTTCAAATAAAAACAAAAAAAAAAACACCCCTTCCATTCTTCCACTATTTGCAATGCAGATTAACTTGACCAGAAAGTCAACGACAGAAGAGCACCCCGAATGTAAGAAAAAAAGAAAACGAAAAACAAAACAAAACTAATGCAACAGAACACAACATAAATAAATAAATAAATAAAAAGAAAGAAAACATTAAAAATAAATAATAAAAATAAAAAGAAAGAAACAAAAAATATAAAAGAAGACGTACCTTAGTGGGCTTCCTTTGTAAGAAAAAGACGCCCAAACAAGAGAGGAGAGGAGAGGAAAGAAAGCTCTCCCATATGGCGAAAGGGGTATTTATAGAATGGAGAGGGGCGTGATGCATGTGGCGCATATTTTTCCGTTTTTTTACAATATAATTGCCTTTTTTCTTTTTTCTTTTTCTTTTTTCTTTTAGGTGTCGGTTGGTTGGTGGCCTCGTGTTTTCTGCTTTCAGACAGAGCTTTCAACAGAAATAGCTGTAATAATAGATATGCATAATTATTTAATTGTTTTTTTTTTATTTATGAAGGGAATTGTTTTTTTTTTTTTTGAAGGGAATTGTTTTTTTTTTTGTTTTTGAAAGGCATAGTTATTTAATTATAAACTCATATAAAATCATCAATTATATTTACACCGATTTCTGTATTTTATTTTTTTGTCTAACTGTATTTTTATTATTAATACTCTAGAAAACATTTATTAAACAAAAAGATTACTCTAGAAAAAGCGCATCAATTTACTTATGTTAGGCTAGAAAGACTCGTATCGATATCTTAACGAATCTTTTATTATTCATCACTGCTGCAGTAGAATCATGTAAATCATTTAAAAGCTCTATTGTAGAGATTTCAACGTAAAAATGACATCGCAGAAAGAGATACTATATTTTTATCAGTAAATTTCTGATTACGTAAAATTTCCTTTACATCCATCAGTATTAATTAGGATTACGAAATTTCCTTTTATATCTTCTCATTATGTAAAATAAAGAGTCGATGCATTTTATCTTAAATAAAGATTCAGTAAACTAGAAAAACGTGTTTTAAAATCGTATAATATAGTATTCGTTAAAGTATATCATGCGAGTGCTTTTTATACGATTTTAAACACGTTTTAAATTCTGAAATCTTTATTTAAGATGAAATATCACTTCTTTATTTTACATAATCTGAAAGATATAAAGGAAAATTTACGAAATCTAGATGATGCTTGGTAGATGAAAGAAAATTTTACTGAATCTATCAGTTTACTATAAAAATAGAGTATATGTTGCGATGTTATTTTCTATTTGAAATATCTATAATAGAGTTTTTAAATTATTTACAGTATCTACTGCAAGTGCTATTACACGTCTTATGATACACTACCATAAATATACTTTTATATACACCTTCGTTCTAAAATAACTGATGTTGTTGTAAAAAAACACGCATATTTATTAAGAATATGAGTTAATACTTTAATTTAAATGTCAAAATGACTATAAAA
This sequence comes from Gentiana macrophylla, assembly GCA_026214975.1. NCBI lineage: Eukaryota > Viridiplantae > Streptophyta > Magnoliopsida > Gentianales > Gentianaceae > Gentiana > Gentiana macrophylla. The sequence goes on along the minus strand of JAOBSW010001171.1, from coordinate 31,835 downwards.
AAAACCTTAGTTTTTAAGTAATGCAATATTGTATTTAAAACAAATGTTTTTGATAATTGTCTCAGTTATTTCGAAATCGAAGAAATTAATTATTAATTTATTACATTGTAATAATGACTCTACTTATTACATCAAGCATCGTCAATGACCGAGGCCCTCCACCTACCGCTACAGATTTCAGATTGGATATGATCCTAGTCAATGACATGTCACTTTTTATTTTTATTTTTTATTTTTTTTATTTGTCAGTTTTTTAAAATTTTTTTTAAGTAAGAAATATTATTGTAACAAAAAAAAAAAAAAAAGTAAGAAATATTATTAGAAGACAAAAAAAAAAAAGAGTTTTACATGCCTTTGTCTCGCCTCTCTAAATCTAGCGTCATCAATGCATTGTTCTGCCTCTTCAAAATCTTATTCAGTCAAACTCAATGTGGAAAAAATCGGGTGCTAGAAAAATAATTCGGCAACTCATGCATTGGAGAACAAAAAAAAACATCAATGTATGTTAAGAATCGGGAAAAACTTTTTCAGTGTATTTCATTCAGTTGCCAGTATAAATATACAAGAGGTTACAATGTAATCAAGGCACAAATCACGCCCAGAATCGCTAAAATCACTAGCGGGTATTAATAAGAAATATTACACAATATATGTTCTTCCTAAAATAGATTTATAGTCCATAACACCTCCCCCCCCCTCAAGTTGGAGCGTGTAGGTTGCAAACGCCCAACTTGCGAAGTACATAGAGAAATTGTCGCTTGCCCAAGGCTTTAGTAAAAATGTCGGCGAGTTGTTCATCAGTGGACACATGCCGATGAGCGACAAGTCCTTCTTGAATGGCATCTCGAACATAGTGACAGTCGACTTCAATGTGATTCGTTCGTTCATGGAAAACCGGATTCTGTGCGATATGGAGTGTGGACAGGCTATCACAGAAGAAATTGATAGCGTGAGGATGATCCACGCCCAAATTCTGAAGCAACGCCTTGAGCCATTTCAATTCCGAAGTGAGAGTGGCCATCGAACGATATTCGGCCTCGGCGGAAGAACGCGAGACTGTGTGTTGTTTCTTGGTGCGCCAAGAAATCGGAGAGCGGCCAAGAAACACAATCCAGCCTGTGAGAGAACGACGCGTCAGCGGGCAACTTGCCCAATCGGAATCACACCACTCGGTGAGAGATAAGTCATAGTCGCTTCGAAGCAAAATTGTTGGACATATTTTAAGTTTTAATGATGAGTGCCGACTAGCTGTAACAGAGCAAAGGCAAAAAGATGTCTAGATCAAATGTATAGGTTTATTAGAGTTTTATTTTTGTATTGGTTTGATCAAACAAGCACTGTAATTAGGTCAGCTGGCTTTATTAGTAGACCTGTCTAGGTCAGTAAGGTAACCAGGTCAGTAGACTAGTTATGAACCTGCTGAAGACTGAAGGCTGAGGGTTCAAACTCAGTTATTGAAGACTAAGGGATCAAACTTAGTATTTAGAGTCAAGGAAATGGAATCAGAATTTAGGGAAGTCTGTGATAACCTAAACTGATTACATATACCTTGTGTACAAGGTCTAAGTTTCATATGTTAAGTGATGATTGAAACTTAGTTATGTTCAAATTGGTGTACTCTAACTTCACTATAAAAAGTTAGATGAAAAGACAGTCAGCTAAAGTGTTTCATAAACACAACATAATTAAAACAGCTGACTGACATGAATATCAGCAGACCAATATACACAGGTATCTGCTGAGTATAAATCTCGATTTAATCAAAGGTTACATTGGAAGATTATAAGGATAATGATGGATTACAAGCCTTGATATTGTCAACAAATCAATGGCCAAGATGAAAATAACGTTGGAAAGATTCAGAGGATTAACCAATGGACACAAGTCAAAGGGTGGGCCAGATCAAAAGCGTCAAAAAGCAAGCGACAGCGTCGTCGATTACTATGTCTGAGAGACGAGAAAGCAAGTCAAGATGGGGACAAATCTGAAATGGCTATGTTTGAATTTCAAACATATGTCACAGGAATCTCACCTATAAATAGAAGACTCCGGATTCTGATACAAGTGATGAAAAACAAATAATCAACTCAGGCTTTCAAGTTCTTATCAAGAAAATCACCTTACTGACATCACTGAGCTTAAAGCTACTGATCTATAAAACTCTTCAAGTGTAACCTGCTATCAAGGGTGGACAAGTTTACACACTTGAAGACCTCAAGCTGTTGATCATATCATCCTGATCAAGCTGCTGAAAGCTGAATCACTTACTTGATTCAAACTTTCTTTTATAAGAAATCTGCTGAAGACAGAAAAGCATCTTTGGGTGTCAAGGACTGTTGTTTGTGGTGGAGCTGGTGAAGAGGCAATCATACCCTTCAAGGACCAGTGGAAGACTTTGGAGCAGCAATCCTACCTGTTCCAAGTGTTCAGTTTGTGAAGCCATAGTTATTGGTGAGGGACAAGCAACTTATGGATTTTTGTAACTGTTACCTCAAGCATCTCTAGTGAATTACCTCCAACATCATAGGAGAAGAGTGGACTGACAGGATTACACCACCTGGAACCACTATAAAAATTATCTACTTACTTTCTGCATTTATATTCGGCATTTAGTATATTTAACACATCAATCTACTGAACTAGCAACTGAATCACACACATACACTACTGAGTATCTAATACTTGGTATCATATTTTAACAACAAGTAATAAGGCTTAATTTAAATATATTCCGCTGCAACAAATTCAGTAAAGTTAATAGTCGTCACAGACTCTTGAGTGTCGAGAGACTACTAAGCTATCAAAGAATTCTTGAAGTTCTTGAGTTTGTTAACTCCAAAATTTTTAAGTGTTAAGTTTATTCACCCCCCATCTAAACTTAACCAAAGCCTTTTCAAGGGGCAACAATTGGTATCGAGCGCGGTGCTTACATTGCAAAGTAATCCTACTTGTTGTGCTTGTGAAAATACTTTGAAAACTTTTTCAAGTTTCTGATTTTCAAAGCTCTGCATCATGGATAACAACCAGTATGCTAGAACAATGTTGATGTGTTCCTTAGATCGTTTTGATGAGTATAAACATCGTATGCAGGCTTATCTAGCTGCAACACATGATGAAATGATGGATGTGCTAACTGATGGACCACTGAAAATCACAAAAGTCATAACTGTGGATAATGAAACTCAGTACATTCCAAAGCCAAAAAGAGAATGGATTGCTGAAGATAGAAAAAGAGCAAACCTCAACAATATTGCTATTGATATCATATACAGAACCTTGGATAGCAATATGTATATGAAGGTGAAAGATTGCAAGACTGCAAAAGAACTTTGGGACAAGTTGCAATTAATTTGTGAATGCACTGATGCTATCCACAATTGGTTGGATGGGAGGAAATCATTCCCATGATACAATGAGAGATTCGCTAGTCTACACATTGTCTTGGCTAGGCTCTTTTATCATTATATCACCCTTTTTAGTAGCAGAATTCTAGAAACATTACTTTCTTGTTAATTTGCGACTTAGATCAAAATAATAATAGCTTTTCGGTGTTCAACCTCACAATCCTCGTGGATACGATCTTGACCACTATACTAACTACAATTGACCCGGTACACTGCTGGTAAGATTGGACACCTAGAAAAGTCTCGATCAGTCTTACAAACATGAAACAAAAGTACAACATGGTATAGTACATCATAAAATAAAAGAAATTTAAACGTCATCCAAGCACCAACAAGGCATCTTCATCACGTATCATTATCAAAATCCTCATGGAGCTCAAGATCAACCTTCTCGTCTTCTCATCCCAAAAGCACACAAACCAACACATGCAATTGAGGTAAGTACATAGTATTTAGTAAGAGAAAGAAGCTTATGAATAACTAAGTTCTACAACGGAAAGGTTTACGTTATTATTATTAAGTTGTCTTTATGAAACCGACTCAAACTCTAGGGTTCACTTCATACTCATCAACATGTCGTGACTATTGGTTTCTAGCTTAGCTTAACTTTGTTACAACCGCATTCAAGGGCACTATGCATGGTGAAACTCGCCACGAAGTAGGTGCAACATATTGATGGATCACACCAATAACCACGAAAGTCTATTCTGGTAGACTCTGATAGTGCACGCGTTCAGCGAAGTCCCTCCGCACCTGGAGTCTATTTTGGTAGACTTACGGAGTTATTCACCTTCACACATCGCGATATAGTCAGTGCCTTACCAAGAATGTCATGATGTTTAGTCTTTTAACTACACAAGTACGTTTGTTATTAATTATTAACTAGCCATCTAAGTATTTTCAAGTAAAATCCCTCACATCTAATACTCTCTTAGTTAGACCACTAGACATAGACAAGCCCAGCACATTACACAGACAATGATGGATACCAATCCACCAAAGCACAAGCCAATCATCATCTTCCTACGGTCCCAAACTTCAACTCTTATAATCCATTCGGTGCCGGAACTAAATGCATCAGAAGCTTAATCATGGCTTGTTCATGTTCATTTAATGTAATTAGATCAAGAAATAACAACTAAAACTAGACTCGGGGCTTAAAACACAACATTTCACAAAAATAGGGCTAAATGCGCACTCATTCAGTTGAATGCGCACACATTGAGCATTCAGGATGATTCTGCATGGGCAATGCGCATGCATTGCCCTCTAATGCGCACACATTCGGCGATTTGACAGATTCAGGATGCTTTTGCTCAGCCAATGAGCACACATTGATCAGGAATGTGCACACATTCACCCAGAAACACCCTAAAACATACTTTTCTGCACTTAAATGATTCCCAACCCTTTCCCAACATGATCAACATCAATTTGATAGCAAAAGTAGCAGAAAACATCACTTTAACATTCAACATCATGCCATAGCACAACAACAACACCTAAACATGATTTCTAACCACAAATCAAAACCAAACTCAATCTTTATGCTATAAAACCGTAATTATTTATTAGGAAGAGCCTCTTACCTTAAAAGCAAGCATAACAAAAGCACAACTCCAATAAATACTGCAACACCTTCTAAGACTTCAACCGGAAACCTATTTATCAACAATTGGACAAGCAAATTGTGATCAAAAGCTTTTAACAAAAGGAACTACGAATTCAATCAAATGAAACCTTGCAACGTGTTCAAATCCTTACGAAACCAAAAGTAGGGCTTTTATTACCTTTTCTGAAACTCCAACTTTTCTGTGTCAAACCAAAGCCCTTCTTCCGCTGATTATGAAACTCTAATCGATTCTGAAAACGGACACCAGACTTGTGAGAATTTTGAAGAAGTCTCCTTCCTTGCTTTCTTTCTGTTTTCCCTCAAGAAAGTTCGATCTCTCCTTTCTCTTTTGAAGTAGTGACTCTGACAACTTCCAAGTAAGGGAAGTTTACTTTGTAGAAAATAACTCCCAAGGAGTTATTACATAGAAAGTCCTTTAATTTCCTTTTAAACCCTTTAAAGCCCATAAATACTAATTTTTTCCAAAACTAATATTTCTTTTACCAAAACTTTAATCCACAAATATTTAAGTGTAATATATTGTTCCGTAAAAAGACACGTCTACCCTTTTACTAAAGTTCGGGATATTACAACAAATATATATCATGAGTCTTATGAAGATAGTGAGAGCTACAATATGGGTTTGTGATCACATTAATTAGTGATACAGTGAGCTGGAAATGTTATCAGCAAGAGTTCATTGTAGATTCTCGAACTAGGCCAAAGCACAATATTGCCTTAGAGGCACAACGAGAGCAGTACATGGATCTATGATGTTCATTCATGAACCTTGTACGGTTCACATTTACTGAACAACTGATATAGTAGCAGATTTATTGCTTGAAGCAGGGACCAAGGTCTCATCCGATATTTATGTGTGTGTTGAGGCATTATCATTTGACTTGATCATTTGGAAGTAAGATATAAAGATAGTCTAAGTCCCCACGGATAGTGATCCATTTACCCTTAGGTTTGGTTAAAAGTATTGCATAAGATTATTATGTTTCAACTTGGTCTTGTGTGTATGAGTGATTGGATTTAGGTCAAGTGAGAGATTGTTAGTGTAGTGCCTTAAACCCAATCGGATTGGACCAGATCTGACCGGGTCGGATCATTTCTACTATGCTTTTATGTTATACATATAATAAATGGATTTCATGTTATTATATATTTGTTCATTTAACGAATCAATTATGGTATTGTATATATAATAACGTCCCTAGTGTCGAACTGTTAGGAAATCTAAGCGGAAACGCAGCGGAATTTAAAATTTAATTTCCTTTTTACCAAGATCGACTTCGTTTAAGAAACAAGAATAAAAGAAGTAGACTAAGAAGATACCTTTGATAATCTAAAATAGATCGTCGATTTGTCTACGGTTGTAGTTTATGCACGAAGACGCCCAAGCGTTCGGCCTCTACCGCTAGTCCACACGAACAATCCGCCGGAATCCTACCTTGGATTGCTACCAGAAAAACTCGGTTGCTAAACGACATTTTCTCTCTCTCAAAACTCTCTCTAGGAAGCACTCAATTTTTCTAGTAAATTAGAATTCTTCTTTGTGATGATACAAAAAGGCCAGACACCACTATATTTATAATAGCCAATGCCACCCTTTAGCCCAAAATTAATTGGGAGAATCTTCCTACTTGGGGTGGGGAGAAAAAAACATTTTCCTAATAAAATAAGGAAAGTATATTTGATTGATTTATCTCATTAATATATAATATCTTATATTAAATATTTTCGGGATATATATTGTCAATATCTAATATTGAATATATATTAATTATATTACCATAAATATATATATCAATTATACATGTGTATATATCACATATATCTACTACTCACATTACACACACACACATATATATATATATACATATATATATATACATACATACATACATATATATATATATATATATATATATATATATATATATATATATATATATATATATATATATATATATATATATATAATCATAGTATTATATTATTATTAATATTGGATATTAATATATATATCCAATATTAATAATAATATGATTAATTAATTTGCAAAATCCTTGTGTATCATATACACATATATCATGCGCCTCATACATAGAAAAATATGTATATTTAAAATTTTTTTTGAGAAAAAATAGCAAATTTATTAAATCACGTCCGCCAAACTGGCGGTAATAACATCTGCCGGAGGCTCAACGCCCCAAGGAACTCTACCATGAGCCAACAAAGTATGTCTTGCTAAAAGATGCGCATGGACATTCCTCATACGCCGAATAAAAGTAAAAGAGACGGAATGAAAAAGACTATGCCTGGAGAGGCAATTTTGTGCGAGGCAACCAAGAGCCGAAATATCCTCAACATGTCGATTGAGCCGTTGGACACAAGCCAAACAATCACTTTCCACTACCACAGTTAGAAATCCCAACGGCGCAGCCTCCGTCAAAGCCAAATCAACCGCTGTCATCTCCAAAAATTCCACTGCCGCATCCAGGTCATAATGATATGAGAAAGCCGCCTGAACCGCACCCTGGTGGTCACGAAACAACACTCCAACCCCTGTCCCGTGATCCGTAACCGACGCATCTACATTGCATTTGATCACTCCCTCGACCAGTCTCATCTATTTATCCACATAGTGCTACTGGGGCTGTAACACTCGAAAGGCGGTCATAGCCTTTACATACTCTCTAGCCTCAGTCGATGACTGCTCGTAGATTTCCCCTACCCTCACTGCCTGACCATAAAAAATAGCCGAACAACGAGCTTTCCAAATGCTCTATAACAGCCACACAAACTGGGCTACCTAACCTACCCCAACCTCCTCCACCACCAAGAAAGAGCTTCCCAAATGAAAAGGAGTCAATGCGCCCCAACACCGACAAAAAGGGATGCCCTCTGACCCGATCCGCCAACTCACATTTGAAACAAAGTGTGTTTGAGAGTCTCTACCGATCCCTCACATACCAATCAAAGTCCATCCCCCACCTGCCTACACAACAATCCATGGTCAATAGCTAAACAATCATGCAGGCACCACCACAAGAAATGATGAATACGTGGCTGCACAGGCAGGGCCCAACACAACTGCCACACCTTATCCCTCCCCGCAGAAGTGGATGGCTACGCCACCGAGAGTGAAGGCCGGTACAAGGTAAGAGCTAGATAGTACCCAGATCCACCTATCCGAATGAGAGCCTGGGGCAATATATATATTTAATTAATCAACATAATTAATATCTTGTATTATATTTATTTATAATAAGTAAATACCCCAATATTAATTTATCACTATAACACTTCATAGTCAAGATAAAAAGCTCCTTATTTGGTTATCACTATAACCGCATTTTAATCCGGTTAGATGGTCTTATGTGTGTGACCCGACAGGCTTCCGAATCACAAAGTGCATTTACTAAAATACCCTTCATACATAACGATCATGGATAGCGTCTAGCAACACGCCATGACTCCCAATCAACGGAATAGTCAAATGCAATGACTACTACCTTTCATGTGAAATGGTTACCATGTAAATAGAATCCTATCATTGTAATAATATCCATACGGTCGTATCTCGAGTGTCAAACATTAACGACTGTATCTAATAATTTGGATATCATGCTCTCTCGAAGTAAGTCATTTACTTTCACTGTGCAATGATTCACGAAAGTAAGATAATCCTTATAAGAAGGCCCTTTCGGATATTTACTCTTATTCATAGGATACGTGATTTTTGGACGAGCAACATGAATCCTACGCATGCTTCAGTATCACACCCAATCACTACCGCATGATCACCTCATGGCTAGGGGAAACCTCAATAGTGTCAAAGTATGACAATCCACACCGTGATGTCATGAAGACTCCGGTCTTAGGATAATTAGGCAACCGCCATATAGTGCGACACTTAATAAAGTAAACGGGTCAGTCTAACGTATGCATTCTCTAATACACATCCACATACAGTCCAAGTGTCTATTCACTTTGATATACAAGATCTACCCCTATCTTCAAAAGATAGAAGACATCCAATACGTGCTAGTCTAACCATGCTACTATGTCATATTTAATAATACATACGACTAGAGACATTTAAGCATCAAACCTTTTTAAGTGAGTCGAGATCTCATCAATCATAATCACCATTATAATTTTTCTTTCACAGTTTGACACTACGGATGTTATCACATATATACAATATCATAATTGGTTCGTTAAACTAACAAATATATAATAACAGAAAGTCATTTAATATATGTACAAACATAAAGAAATAGTAGAAATGATCCGATCCAATCAGATCCGGTCCAACCCGAATGGGTTTAGGACACTATTTCAATAATCTCCTACTTGGCCTAATGCCAATCACTCGTATACACAAGACCAAGTTGAAAGACAAGAATCTCATTCAATAATCGCAACCAACCCTAAGCGTGAACGGATCTCTATCCGTGGGGACTCAGAATATCTTTATATCATACTCTAAATGATCTAGTCAAAAGGAAACGCCTCAACACACACATGAATCTCTGATGAGACCCTAGTCCTTGCTTCAAGCAATGAATCCATTTACTATATCAGCTATATAGTAAAGTGGAAGAACCGTACAAGGTTCAGGATACACCTCTTAGATCTATGTACCGCTCCTGCTGCGCCTCCAAGGCAACACTGTGTTTTGGCTCAGTTGTAGAATTTACAGTGATCTCTCGCTGAAAACATTTCCACTCATCAGATCACTTAATCAAAGTGATTGCAAACCCATACTGTAGCTCCCACTATCTTCATAAGATTCAAGGTATACATTTGTCTACGTTTATTCAATTTGAATTTTCAATAAATTAGGAACCCATCCTTAACATTTTTAAGGATATTGTCGACACTTACCAGAATTACTTTCATACTTTTTCATGACTTCTCATGCAGTATGAACGTCTGGTTTAACTCACAATACTTATGATGGATCCTATTGCCTCGACATAAGGAACCTTTCCATAAATATTATCTTTCACCTTAACTTCAGAACTGACATCCTGTCATAGACAGATCCCTAGAATACTGGCTAGCAATATCTCTTGGTGTGATCTATGCTAAACTCCTTTAGCATATTATTTATACAGGTGAACTATGATAACCAAGCAGCATCTAAATCTATCACTATAGATTCTTATTTCTAAAATAAGAACTGCCATTCCAAGATCTTTCAAAAAGACCTTGAACCTCCAAATATTAATTGACTGTAACATGGGGTAATAACACTCGAGAAGGATATACAACACCTTACTCAAAAATCATAACACTCCCACTAACCCTCTTGCACATCAGGTATATCTTTAAATTTGATCAAATCAAACTCCTTTGACTCTCAAAGCAAAGAACTTATATAGAGAAACTTGTTTGAGTCCATAAATGGATCTTGCAAACTCACATATCATGTTATTGTCTATGAACATCAAGCCATTGGCCCAACGTTCTCTACAATATCATATAGCCATGATACGCGGCTACAACAAGCACAATCTGAATAGATTTAAGCATAGTTGGTAGCATAAAAGTAATTACAAGGCTTACACCCTATAGCCTTTAGCCATCAACTCAGCTTAACAAGCAATCATATTGCCATCCATGTCAGCCTTTCATAAAGACCCGCTACACCTTTCAAAGACATTCCCTTTAGGTAATACATACCAGGTTCATAACCCGTTTGTCACTCATGGAATCTAAATCAGATACTATGACTCCTAGACAAATCTCTTAATCTTGCCTTTTTAAGCACTTCTACATAAGTCATGAGATCTTCATTCTTCAAGATAAACACACCAGTAGCCTTTCAGGCATGTGGTTATCTGTATACTTATAGAATACTTGTGTGCACTGAGCAATGTCCTGCACTTCATCACTATGTGGTGCATGCTCATGTTCTAATGGTTGAATGTCTCTTTGTGGTTCTCAAACTCTTTTGAGATCATATTCACTCCCACTGTTTCTTTTGAAATAAACACTTCCTCTAGAGGACAACATGTTTGGAGACAAACAGTTTTGCTCTGCGGGTAAGTAAATAACATCTAGCGTACTTGCTAAGAAGTTCCACAAAGTTGCATAGATCATACTAAGCTCCAAGCCTTTATGGCATTGTATGCTTGCTAGAAGCATGACAACCCTAAATCTGATATGGAATTTATTCAACTTTAATTCTTTGGAACTTTGTTAAGTATATGTTTTAAATAAGGACGATATCCTAAAACGGGTAAGGGATACTTCGCATGTCTCGCATCGCACCTTTATCGTATAAAGTGCTATTTCCATTTTACAGACAAAGTCTAATTGCGTATCCCAAAATGGTTTCCTTCATGGGAGAATCTGATTCCTTTTCAGGAAACTTCTGAAACACCATTCAGGTATCAATTGTTTCAATCCAATTGAAGATTAATTCATAAGTCATTTACCAATACCATATCCGTACTAGCTCGAGCTTTTTGGACTTTCCGAATTATGTACTTCACTAAATACATACAACTATTTCTAAAATAGTCAAAGAGAGTAATAAACAATAATATCATTCGTGGCATTAATTGTTTCAAGCCAACAAACATCAGTATGTTAGGCTTTAGGCAATTTTCTAGACTTTCTAGCCTTTTCATAAAAGGGTATTTTAGTCATCTTAAGATAAGATACGTATTACCCATATGATTCATAATCACATGGTTCATACATCATTAGAATGACATTTTATCACACGTTTCTCTTCCACATAGACTATGTCTAGAACAACCTCAAAATATCAAGGATAACAGCCATACAAATATTTGGTTGAGATTTCATCACCTATATCGACTATATAGTGACATTGATCTAGTATGTTAGATTTAAAGACTATTCAACTCTATTGGAATAACTTTTATTCCTTCTAATTGATTTGTCAATTAAATCCTAATAGATAAGTGAAAACGTGTTCTTCATAAGAACCGGAACACAATAATAATTATTTAGTTCCTTAATCAGTTTACCATATTTAGAATATGATGTGGTAAGTGTTACAATGTTCGCTTCACCTTCCATGGAACATTCTGCATTCAATCTTTCTTATATACTCATAAGATATCATATATATAAGGGTTCACTTAGATAGATTTATCTCAACTTGCTTCCTTAGAGTAGAGACTTCGATAAGTTCTCTTATTTAAGCGCATGCCCTAACTTTTCTTTTAATCCTTTAAGCACTCGTAAAAATTTCTTAGTTTGGTCTTCATATTCACATTGTATGAAAACAATGCAGCGCGTACAGCCAATTGAAATGAGGCTATATAAAAGGCGACCGGACAAAGCATATTTCACCAAAATTCTTCTTTACGCATGATCTTCATAAGAAAGGTGATATCGATGTTCAACAAATCAGATCGTATGACAATCCAGCAGATTTGTTCACTAAAGCATTGCCTACCGCCACATTCGAGAAATTAATGAAGAAGATCGGAATGCACCGACTTAAAGATCTGAAGAGGCGTTCAAACCAGGGGGTGTAAAACACAAATGATGGATGTATTCTTTTTCCTTCATTATGATTTTTTCCCACATGTTTTTTCATAATGAAGGTTTTAACGAGGTAGATTCTTTGTGGAATAGACATCCAATGGGGAGTGTTATAAATATTACATGTTATAAATTATGTTATAAATATAACACGTAGTATGCAGATGTCCATTGGATAATATACCTCTGAATATATGATACGATTGACGGATGTTTTAACACCATAAAACCACGTGTAATATGTCGTGTGTTGATTAAACGGTACACGTTAGATAATTATTGGGGATAATTAACCGACTTCCTTACTCGTGGTTACCACGTGACATTATTTGATCACATAGTAAGATGTCACATGGGGGCTTAGAGCAACCCTAGTGGGAGCAATGTGGCCAATTTCTTTACGCAAACTGTCAGAATAGATAATGTTCAATTACATTTTACAAAATAATATTCTAGAGAGTTTTTTTGGGATTACGTCTATCCAATTGTCTCTTTTGAGAGAGCGAAGGATATTATATTCTCAATAGACAAACCCATTTCTTTAAGAATAAAAAAGCCAAATGCTGAAATATTTTCCTACTTTTCATTTCATTTCTTCTTGTTGCTAAATTCCATCTCCTCAAAATACCGAATTGAAAGCAAAGATAAGGAAAGATTAACCTCACCCTTTCCCATCTAGTCTTCACGCCGCCGGCTGCCGGTTTCTTCGCCGGAAGTGGCGTAGCAGTTGGAAGGCATGGCCAAGTCGAAGTTGTTGAAGAAGAAGGAGAAGAACTTGGAAAGCAGAAGTAGATGGAGCAGTACAACAAGCCTCCAAGTGCAGATACAACTTTTTCTAGGAGCATTCAATTTAGATTTTGAGAAAAAAAAATGTCTGAGAGGTTTTAATTTTCTTTGTATATGTGCTTTTCTTTGGAGTAAAGATGATATGGGCATAGATTTTCCGGCGCCGAAAAAGGTGGTTGTGATGAAGTGGTGGTGAGGGGATGAGGAAAGGTAGTTACCCATTACAACATCTTGTCAATACATTCTTCAAATAAATTTCTTCCATATTTTTCACCCAATCTTGATATGCAATGTGGCAATTCATTGTCATAGTCAATTGAATTATTGAGCAAACCATTACAGTTGCTCTTATGGGCTGCCAACTCCTTCTTACCCCTTTGTAGTATATATATATATATATCAGGGGTGTATCCAGTGTACCCAGGGGGGTCACATGACCCCACTCAAATTTAAAAAAAATAATAATTGCGAAATGACGTTGTTTTGGTAAAAAATCAATTTTGACCTAATTACCAGCCCAACCCGGTTCCGACCCGGAAATTTTGACCTAATTACCCGCTCAACCCGGAAATTTTTTAGGGTTACTACACTTGTCTGACAGGTGACCCCACTGAAATATTTTTCTGGATTCACCACTAATATATATATATATACTAGTAGGAAACCCGTGCGATGCACGGGAGAACATAAAATTTGAAAAAGAATATTAAGAAAAAATGACAAATTCCCCTAAAAATGCATCTCCATTTTCTTCCTCCTTTTTGTAGTCATTTGGTCGGAGCTCTGGGCCAATATCCCTTACCCAGCTTGCTGCATTAAGTCTGGACGCTTCCTTCAACACCAGATAGTGTTCTTTCCATGTCAGTTTATGGCGCTTCTTGAAATGAGGTAGATCAGGCAAAGATGAAGGAAATGCAATTTCCTTCAAGTCGTATCGAACATAATCATAAACTTTCTTGCACACCACTTTTACCTTTAATCCCATTCTTCAAGTAGGTACCCAGTTTCGTCCAATGTATCATTAACCTTCAAATAGTCAAGTGGGAAAAAAATTTCAAGAACTTAAGAAATTTATGGATCCCTCTAAAATGAAAGCAATCACAGACCTCCAAAACTTTACACAAATGAACATAAAAGGTGTTATGGTAAGTAAAATGCAAACAAAAAAAATTTGAAATGAATGTGAATTTGACCCACTAAAAACGATTAAAAAAAATTACCTTACTTCGAATTTACTGGGTGTAGACGAATGAAAGAAACTTTACTCGGTGTAGATGAACATCTGGGAAAAATAAAAAAGCAACATAAAATATATTAGGTAATCCAAATTATCGCCTAAAAAAATCGAATTTACAACCAAATTCATGAACAAAAATGCAAATTGAGAATTGAGGGCCCAGCTTTATATTGTTTGCAGCCGAGAAGGCATTAAAGCATTTCCAATCGGGAATTTCAGAGCATGAGTAGCAGTAATGAAAACAAAGAACATCTAATACAACATGACAATCCTGCATAAGATGCACACTCCATAAGTGTTGGACCTAATATTGATAGAAACATTCAAGTAGGAGAAATAGAAGAAGGCATATATACCTTTGAGATGGTATATATAGAGATGGTAAATGAAATGGTATAATATAAAATGAAGTGCATAGTCGGTATATAATAGGTAAATGAAGTGCACCGCTTATCATTCCTACTAAGAAAATATACCAGCAATCTATGACGTGTTATTTTCATTGACCATCTCCATATATACCTTCATTTAAAATAAGAGATGGTAAATGATATCTCGGCATATATACCTTCTAGCATAACTGAAAATAAACCAACTCTAGGTAAATGATATATATCCCTTTGAGATCTCATTATATCCTAAGGAAAATGATATAAGCGACGATTTTGTCCTGGACTAATGAAAAATTCCAGTGAATTTGTGCAGAATTGATTAATTGAAAGGGAAACAAAATGTATCAACTGGCTTAGGAATTTTGTCAAGCAGGGAATTTTGGCAAGCACTTGACTGGCACGAATGTATCAACTGTTAGATGCTTCACTCCTTTTGTCCTCATTTTGTCCTCTATGAAAGTATCCGAACTATGATGGCCTCAAAACTTGCATCTGTTGCCACGGGTCTCAGACCGACAAAATCCCGTGATGTGTACCCCTCGGTTTCCTTTGTCTTCTTTTTCCCGATATACAACGTCCCGTTTGATGTACCGATGACTCGAGTGGAACAATCTGGGGAGAAACCGATAGACAACAAAGGATTTGGGAACCGAATTGAATGAGTAATCTTCAAAAACATTGCAGATCATGACATCATAATCCTGCACCTGAATTCCGTTTTTTTTCAGGTGTGAGTTGACCTGCACATAAACGTAATGATTAGCAATTTGCATAAACACATAAACGTAATGACCTACACATAACATGTATACAAACTCGATTTGCATACAATAGCCAGCAAAACATCTAAGATGATAGCTTCCCAACTCTTTTATAGCAGTCAAATATGAGGGTTTTCACATGAAGAACCTGACCGAAGGGCAGTTCCTCTATGTTGTGTTCTTAAGACTGTGAATAAAACAATGCTTTATGCTCTTGGAATGCCTTTTATAAGCTCTTGATTTAGTGTAAGAAACAAATTGTACCTGCATAGTATTTAATATGCTTTCTGATGAAGTAGAAATACACGACAATCGGAGGGAGATGCTACACATAATAAGTAACAAACTAAAGCTCTTTTGAGTAGTGTTAATCTTCTATCATTGTTTTGTTCGGTGTTTGCAGATAATAATGTGTCAAAAGGATTAAAGGTTCAGAATCATCTGCAATGCAAGAAACTTTCAGAAAAAAGACGTAACAAAGAGAGTTGATTTTTGCAAGATTTTTTTTTTCAGCACTAAAGTAGATAGAAACCAAGGTAGACATACAGTAAACCATACACTATCACATTACAAAAGCTATGCAAGTTTTAATGAATTTTCAAACAAAGATTAACAACACAAAAAAACCACTACAATCATAGCTCTGATTTAATTTACCTGAGAGTTGTTTCTAACGCCATAATTCTCAAGTGGAGCTCTATCATCAAGTAGCTTCTCAGTATGATGCAAAAGACAAAAGTTATCCCATACATGTCATATACAACAGGCTATGTGTATAACCAATCTGCCATCCAGCCCACATATAAATTTCACACCAAGTATGTTATTATGCACATTGTTTAACACGTCAATGACCAATTTTTCATTCAGTTTCCTCCTAAGCGGCCTAAGAAATTGCTGGGTTTTGTCCGTGGAAGCATCGTTATTGTTCTGAAGAGCATCAATTATAGCAAGAGCATCAGTAGAGCATAAGCAAGAGCATTTAGGTATATGCACTCCATACACGTATCCAGCATTTTTTTTCAAAATCTCAGACTCCTATATACGGCATTCACATATTCGTAATCATGTATAAACGCTCGAACAACCTAGGTATCAAGTTTAATTTTGACAAAATAAACTAAACCCAACCCCCAAAACCCTAAACATCAAACCCTATCCGTTTGGCCATTCCCTGAATCGACGATCAAATCATAAACCGAGAATCGCAGCAATTAACATAATTACTGCAAAATTGAAAGCCAAAGGAAAGAGTACTACTTACAGGGTCAAGAATCGGCAGTGAGAAGCAAATAAGAAGCAGTAACAGTAGCCGCCATTGTTATCCTCCTCACCAGCTTATCTGATTTCTGATTCATTACACCAAAATGTTATTCTTCAATTGAATACCAAATAAACTGTCACGAAAAAATGGCGGTGATTCAATCTGAGAGGAGTGATAAATAGAAATTTTACCTGATGTAGTTGGATGCTGGCCGGCGATCCAAACGGGAGAGGAAATGAGGAGACGGGGCTGTGGCTGTGGTGTGGGGAATGATGCGTTGCAAATAGACTGCCTTTGTGTGATTAGAGAGTGGGATGTAGCAGTTTGGAGGGGAGGTTTTCCTTCAGTTTTTATGATCCGCATAAGCCATGGAAGACGTGGGACGAAGGACTGAACGTGTGGGGACTGGGAAGTTTTTTTGTCAAGAGATCATGGGGTACTTAATGGGAGAGGCTAGGGGAGAGGCGTGTATGCAGGGCCAAAACGGGTTATTTTGCGGGTCAATTGGGAAAAAACGGGTCAATTTATGGTTATTCACTCTAAAATATATATATATATATATATATATATATATATATATATATATATATATACATATATATATATATATATAAAAATATATGCATAAACAATGTTATCACCTTTGAATAATCACCAATATATCATCCCGATCCAACGGTCAGTTTGAGAGAAAATCGAATTTGAAGTTCCATGAACAGTGTATCATCACAGACAAATTTCTCTCTCTTCCCATTACTGTTTCCATTACTATTGTACAACAGTAACAGCGGGGGGCTTTTATTATACAATCTATAACTGCAGCTCTCTCTTTCCATTACTGTTTCAATTACTATTGTACAACAGTAAAAGTCTGTCATATATTTCAATTCCCATTTTCTGAGAGAAGCACTTCATTTGTCCTTTTTCAATTTCCACCATAATATTTTATTCACAGAAAATGCACCATTCGTCATCTCCCCCACCTGCAATGATCAAGGAATAACTTAACATTAATGGTCAGGGGATTAATGACTAACTTAACATTAAGGGAGAAGATTTTATGGGAGTACTGTCCATCTCACACAAAAACCAGTTCATCATTTTCAGGGATTAATTTTTTAAGGCAATTAATGGTCAGGAAATTAAGGAATAACTTAACATTAAGACTTCAGGGTTTAAGGGTTTAATGAGGGGGTGTACTGGGGTCTATACCCCACCTGGGTCTATCCCCCACCTGCAGGCTGTTGAGGGGTTCTTCTCCCCCACCTGCAGGACCCAGAGAATAAACCTTTTTACTGTTGCACAATAGTAAAAAGGGATATAAGACAAAAGGAATATAAGACAAAAGGAAGAATAGTAGTTTCCAACTTCTTTTATTCCTTGATCATTGCAGGTGGGGGAGATGACGAATGGTGCATTTTCTGTGAATAAAATATTCTGATGGAAATTGAAAAATGACAAATGAAGTGCTTTTCTCAGAAAATGGGAATTGAAATATATGACAGACTTTTACTATTGTTCAATAGTAATTGAAACAGTAATGGAAAGAAAGAGCTGCAGTTATAGATTGTATAATAAAAAACCCCCACTGTTCCTGTTGTTCAATAGTAATGGAAACAATAATAGGAAGAGAGAGAAATTTGTCTGTGATGATACACTGTTCATGGAACTTCAAATTCGATTTTCTCTCAAACTGACAGTTGGATCAGGATGATTTCACTTGCCTCCGCACGCAAGAATCAGCCACGTTAGTGCAAGCGACTAAAGTCTTGCAATTACCCCCCATTTGGAAGGGATGGGCCGGACGGATCTTTGATCAGAGGTCGGAATCAAAATGTTGACTTAGTCAACGATGAATAGTTAGAAAAATACAAAGAGGGGAATTTAGTAAATAATTTATATAAAATAATTTACAACGAATTAGCTTTAGGTTTCAACTACAAAAGTTCTTAGAATTTTACAATGAACAACATATAAAAAGTTTTTTTTTTGAAAAAAATAAAATATTTGAATTAAATTTATGCATAAATACACAGAAGAAGATGAAAAAGAAGAGTCAACCATGAGCGGCTACGTCACGCCTCACGGTCCACCCTCCTCGCCAGGGCAAAACCGAAGAATATTTTATGGTTTTGCCATGTGTACGACAGGGATTATTTGTCTCTTTGCCTCCGCAAAACCATAGTAGTAAAAGAAGTTGGAAACTACTATTCTTCCTTTTGTCTTATATTCCTTTTGTCTTATATCCCTTATTACTATTGTACAACAGTAAAAAGGTTTGTTCTCTGGGTCCTGCAGGTGGGGGAGAAGAACCCCTCAACAACCTGCAGGTGGGGGATAGACCTAGGTGGGGAATTGACCCCAGTACACCCCCCTCATTAAACCCTTAAACCCTGAAGCCTTAATGTTAAGTTATTCCTTAATCTCCTGACCATTAATTGCCTTAAAAAATTAATCCCTGAAAATGATGAACTGGTTTTTGTGTGAGATGGACAGTACTCCTAGAAAATCTTCTCCCTTAATGTTAAGTTAGTCATTAATCCCCTGACCATTAATGTTAAGTTAGTCATTAATCCCATGACCATTAATGTTAAGTTATTCCTTGATCATTGCAGGTGGGGGAGATGACGAATGGTGCATTTTCTGTGAATAAAATATTCTGATGGAAATTTAAAAAGGACAAATGAAGTACTTTTCTCAGAAAATGGGAATTGAAATATATGATAGACTTTTACTGTTGTTCAATAGTAATTGAAACAGTAATGGAAAGAGAGAGCTGCAGTTATAGATTGTATAATAAAAGCCCCCCGCTGTTACTCTTGTCAATAGTAATGGAAACAGTAATGGGAAGAGAGATAAATTTGTCTGTGTGATACACTGTTCATGGAACTTCAAATTCGATTTTCTCTCAAACTGACCGTTGGATCAGGATGATTTCACTTGCCTCCGCACGCAAGACTCAGCCACGTTAGTGCAAGTGACTAAAGTCTTGCAATTACCCCCCATTTGGACCGGACGGATCTTTGATCAGAGGTCGGAATCAAAATGTTGACTTGGTCAACGATGAATAGTTAGAAAAATACAAAGGGGGGAATTTAGTAAATAATTTATATAAAATAATTTACAACGAATTAGCTTAGGTTTCAACTACAAAAGTTCTTAGAATTTTACAATGAACAACATATAAAAAGTTTTTTTTTTTTTGAAAAAATAAAATATTTGAATTAAATTTATGCATAAATACACAGAAAAAGATGAAAAAAAAGAGTCAACCATGAGCGGCTACGTCACGCCTACGGCCTACCCCCTTCGCCTCATGGAGCAAAACCAGTAATATTATATGGTTTTGCCACGTGTACGACATGGATTATTTGCCACGTGTATGACATGGATTATTTGCCTCTTTGCCTCCGCAAAACCATAGTAGTAAAGAAGTTGGAAACTACTCTTCTTCCTTTTGTCTTATATCCCTTTTTACTGTTGTACAACAGTAAAAAGGTTTGTTCTCTGGGTCCTGCAAGTGGGGGAGAAGAACCCCTCAATAGCCTGCACGTGGGGGATAGACCCCAGTACACCCCCTCATTAAACCCTTAAACCCTGAAGCCTTAATGTTAAGTTAGTCATTAATCCCCTAACCATTAATTGCCTTAAAAAATTAATCCCTGAAAATGATGAACTGGTTTTTGTGTGAGATGGACAGTACTCCCAGAAAATATTCTCCCTTAATGTTAAGTTAGTCATTAATCCCCTAACCATTAATGTTAAGTTAGTCATTAATCCCCTGACCATTAATAGTAAGTTAGTCATTAATCCCCTTGTTAAGGGTGATTTTGTACGTTTTATAACGATATATTTTACGATGATTTTCCCCGTATTTATATTATTTGCATAGGAATTGGCCTTTATATTGAAATATTAAGCGAGTGATGTTTTTAAGGGTCTAATTGCAAAAGTGATTAAATTATGTGTTTAATTGCTGGTTTTATGTTTATTCGTATGATGTTACATTTTTCATGTTTCTATCATGTTGTTAGATACGTTTTCATGATGAGTAAGGAGCTTAAACGATGATCACATGAAGATGGAAGAGTTGAAAGATGTTTAAGTGAAGAATTATTGAAGAAACCGGAACCAGGCACTTCATGGGAATTTTGTCCACTTTTGTAGCCACTTTCAGGAAAGTTGTCTTGATGTAAGTTGTAGAGGATTTAAATAGCTTTCCAACGCATCTTGAATCACCTCATTCGGAGCCCTAGAAGTGAAGTTATGAGCAAAATCTGGTTGAGTAGTGGGCGGGCGTCCATAAAAGTGAACGGCGTCCGAATCGTAATTTACATTCGAGAGTTCGAGACGCGTCTTGAGCGGCGTTCATTCTCCGTTCATAGAGGCTGGGACGGCGTCCAAGCTAGTGGGGCGAGCGTCCATGGCACCGACTCAAATGAAACCGACCTAAAAACCTATAAATAGGCGCGATTTCTCAACAACTTCAACAATTCCGCCAAAACCGGCTTAATCAGTTGAACCAGGACCCTACACTCCATATCTAAACCAAGATTTTCTCGAGGGCATAGACTGTATTCGTCCTCCCGACATGGGAGGAGCGAACTTTGATCTAAAGAACGGAGTAGTTGCTCTAGTTCGAAATAGCTCTTTCACTGCATCGCTGCTCAAGAAGACCATACGACTTCTTGTCCACATTCGCATACAAATCGTGAAGCGAGGCCATTATCCTGGTGTTGATTACGAGATCGTAAAGTTAAAGCTATTTCCTTTTGCTTTGAAAGGTGAAGCAAGTCGGTGGTTTAAATCGTTAGCACATCATTCCTCCATACATGGAATGATGTCAAAAGAGCCTTCGCTCTTAAGTGGGTTTCACCAGGCAAGATTATGGAAATGAAACGGGAAATAGCTACGTTTGAGCAGGTTGGAGGATGAGGCGTTGGCAAAGCTTGGGAGAGATTAAATCTGTTGATGAGGAAGTGCCCCATCACGGATATGACGAGACATGAGTTCTTTGGAATCGTTTCTCTGAGGAGTCTCTCAACCTAATAGAGACTATCTTGACTCCACGACTCATGGATCTTTCTTAGGGGAGGTGATGAGGCGCTTCTGAGTGGTTGAGACCATCGCCAAGAACAATATGTGGTCGACTCTAAGAAGACCAATATTGTTAAGAAAGAAGATCTCACGCAAGCAATCACGATACACAACCGTTGGTTGCTCGGATGGAATTGATAAGCAAGCGGTGGCCAATCTTCGACGCACCTTTCCGATGCGGGAATGCAGGTAGAAGGCCCGAGATGACGGAGGAAGTAAATTTAATGGATAATCAAAACCAACCCTTCCGAAACTTCAATCAAAGCCGAACTACTCGGGATTTCAACGACAAAACTTCAATCAAGCCAAGTTACCACCGGCCCTTCAAATTCGAATTCTTTCAACTCGAACTATCAAAGGCCGATTCGAGAACTCCCAAAGGCCTCAGGGTGGGTGGAATCAAACTCGAACAATAATCATACCACCTCATGTGTCCTCAACACAAATTCGATGAAATTAGACATGGTGAAGACTCGCATCTACTAGTGTTAAAGCAATTGAGAGACAAGTTGGTCGGATGGCGGACCAACAAGCAAGCGAACCTCACGGTAAACTCCCGAGTTATACCGAGAGAAACCCAAAAGCGATGTTAATGTTTGCACCGCCATTACACCACAATGGGAGTATGGACAAGAAGAGGAGTTGAATGAAGTAACGTTGAGAAGTGGTAAGCAGTGGACCCGGCAAGATGTCGGAAGCAGTAGCCCTCACGGCGCCATGAGTTCGGGAGGGGAAATCGAAAACCACATGCGAAAGCGGCGATGAGGAGCGTAGTGACAATTCTTCGGAGGACGAAAATAATTACGATGATGAGGAGAGAAAGGAAAGTCAAGAGCGTACCACGACTAAGAAAAAGAAAGAAAAGTTTGTAAGATAGAAGGATAGGAGGATGAGGCGATAAAGAATCAAGCTACAAGGAATGATAAAGCCCTTCCTTATCCACCAAAAGGAAAGAAAGCCCTCACTAATGACAAGCGTTATCTTTGAGTGCGGAGGATACTTAGGACACTAAAGTGAGTATGCCCTTATTGAGGTATTGTCTGAAATGCCTGAATGTACTAAGTATCTTAAAGAATTCTGTGGGAGCAAGAGAAAGCTTGAGGGATGGTGAAGAAGTGTTTGAGAAGATTGCGCAATGGTTTCACAAAAAGTCATTTGTCAAGCGAGGTGACCTGGCGGACCTTCAATCTCTGTGAGATTGAAGGCCATTTGTTCAAAATGTATTATGCGACTCGGGGCCTCTATTAATGTGATGCCATTAAGCGTATGCAAAAGCTCGGGCTAGACAAAAGAATGCGAGAACGCCCCATTTCTCTTGGATGGTAGACAAATCTAGTAAATCTCACAGCCGGTTGTGTAGCTAATGTTCTTCTTCAAATTGAACATTTAGTCTTCCCTACCGATTGGGTTATTCTAGACTATCCACCGATAAGGAGATGCCTCTAATTCTAGGCCGAACCTTTTGGACACTTCTAACGCCTCATCGACTTACGCAAAGGGCCAGATTACTCTTAGAGTCGGTGACACATCCGTCACCTTCACACGAGGACACATCCTGAAAGAGCCGTAATTGATGAAATATCGTTTGTCGAAGCCATATATGAGGGCGGAGGAGATGCCTATTATGAAGATGCAATGGAGCTTACGAGAGATAGGTGTTTTTGAAGTCATGGACATTGAGGATCCGGTGGATGCGGACCATCTTCTAATTCATTTCAAGCCGTAGGCATTGATGAGTCATCTTCACTCGCTCATACTAAGCCTGTTATTGAGTTAGAAGCATGGAGATGCCCAGCAACAAACGATGATTTCAAAGAACTGAGTCAGGAAGACTTCATCCCTGGTGAAGAAGAAGCTCTGATGGGTAGTTGGGACGAGATAGAGTTGGAATTGGCTTGAAGAAATTGGATAAAGATGAAGAGATCCGATCCTCATCAGTTCGAACGGGCGTCTACTGATCTTGAACGAGCGTCCAGAAGTGAACTGGCGTCCATGCAGCGTCCAGAATCGTATTTTACATTCAGAGAGTTCAGACGGAGGATGAACGAAGCGTTTACTCAGCGTCGAGGCATTACGGGCGGGCGTCCACAAACCAGGCAGGCGTTCAAGGCCGACTTAGTCATAACCGACTTAAAACTCTATATATAGCGGCGACCTCTTAACCCTAATTCATACCACATAATTGAGATCGCAATTTTACACCAAAAAGTGCGGCGAGAACCCTAATTCCATAGAGATGAACTTCTCAACCCAACAATCATCTTCAACATGATTGTTGGCTAAAAGCTCTGCAGTTGAGTCGACGGAGGAAGCCTATCAACAAATGGCCTTCAATCTCACGGAGATTGAAGGTGCGCTAGAATCACCTCGCTTGCGATGACTTTTTGTGAAACCATTGCGCAATCTTCTCGAAACACTTCTTCACCATCCCCTAAGCTTTCTCTTGCTCCCACTGCAATTCTTTAAGATACTTAGTACATTCAGGCATTTGAGATAATACCTCATTAAGGGCATACTCACTTTAGTGTCCCTAAGTATCCTCCGCACTCCAAGATATCTTGCTTGTCATTAGTGAGGGCTTTCTTTCCTTTTGGTGGATAAGGAAGGGCTTTATCATTCCTTGTAGCTTGATTCTTTATCGCCTCATCCTCCCTATCCTTCCATCTTACAAACTTTTCTTTCTTTTTCTTAGTCGTGTCACGCCCACTGACTTTCCTTTCTCTCTCATCATCGTGAATTATTTTCGTCCTCCGAAGAATTGTCACTACGCCTCATCGCCGCTTTCTTGGCATGTGGTTTCGATTTCCCCCCGAACTCATGGCGTCGGGAGGGGCTACTCGTTTCCGACATCTTGCCGGGTCCAAATTGTTACCACTTCTCAACGTTACTTCATTCAACTCTCTTCTTGTCCATACTCCCATTGTGGTGTAATGGCGGTGCAAACATTAACATCGCTTTTGGGTTTCTCTCGTATAACTCGGGAGTTTACCGTGAGGTCTGCTTGCTTGTTGGTCCGCCATCCGACCAACTTGTCTCTCAATTGCTTTAACACTAGTAGAGCGAGTCTTCACCATGTCTACCAAATTCATCGAATTTGTGTTGAGGGACACACGAGGTGGTATGATTATTGTTCTGAGTTTGATTCCACCACCGGAGGCCTTTGGGAGTTCTCGAATCGCCTTTGATAGTTCGAGTTGAAAGAATTCGAATTTGAAGGGCCAGTGGTAACTTGCTTGATTGAAGTTTTGTCGTTGAAATCCTGAGTAGTTCGGCTTTGATTGAAGTTTCGGAAGGGTTGGTTTTGATTATCCATTAAATTTACTTCCTCCGTCATCTCGCCTCTACTGCGTTCCCCGGATCGGAAGGTCGCGTCGAAGATTGGCCACCGCTTGCTTATCAATTCCATCCGAGCAACCAACGATTGTGTATCGATTGCTTGCACTACCTTCTTTCTTAACAATATTGGTCTTCTTAGAGTCGACCACATATTGTTCTTGGCGATGGTCTCGACCACTCAGAAAGCGCCTCATCACCTCCCCTAGAAGGATCCATGAGTTGTGAGTCAAGATAGTCTCTATTAGGTTGAGACTCCTCTCAGAGAACGATTCCAAAGAACTCATGTCCACATATCCGTGATTGGGGCACTTCCTCATCAATGATTTAATCTCTCCCAAGCTTTGCCAATGATCCTCATCCTCCAACCGCTCAAACGTAGCTATTTCCGTTTCATTTCCATAATCTTGCCTCGGTGAAACCCACTTAAGAGCGAAGGCTCTTTGACATCATTCCATGTATGGAGGAATGATGTGCTAACGATTTAAACCACCGACTTGCTTCACCTTTCAAAGCAAAAGGAAATAGCTTTAACTTTACGATCTCGTAATCAACACCAGATAATGGCACCGCTTCACGTATTTGTACGAATGTGGACAAGAAGTCGTCTGGGTCTTCTGAGCAAGGCTACCATGGAAAGAGCTATTCAAACTAGAGCAACTACTCCGTTCTTTAGATCAAAGTTCGCTCCTCCCATGTCGGGAGGACGAATAGGTCTATGCCCTCGAGAAAATCTTGGTTTAGATATGGAGTGTAGGGGTCCCGGTTCAACCGATTAAGCCGGTTTTAGGCGGAATTGTTGAAGTTGTTGATTTATGCCACTTCTTGGTCGATTCTGCTCTTTGCGAGCTTGCATTTGTTGAAGGAGTAAATTTAATCGAGCTTGGGGGTCGAGATTTGGAATTGTGGATCTTGATCCGCCATTTTGTCCAAATCGTGGAGAAGCCTTCTCTTGGGATGATCGTTGAGCTCTCGGGATCAAAGATCGAAGTCCCTTCTTACTTCTCGTTTGCATAAACCGAGAAGAAAGGAAAGGAAGAAATCAACCCTTTGGGGTTGATTAGAATAGGTTTAGAAAAGATTAGATGGTTTAGAGGGAGAAAAGAAAAGAGAAGAAAGGAAAGAAGTGATGATTGAACTGGCGTCCAGTGTTAGTGGACGTTCGTTGAAAGCGAACGCTGCGTTGATTGAATGAACGTTCGTTCGAGAGGCGAATTGAGGTGGGCGGGCGTTCAAGTTGTTGAACGCTTTCGTTCGATACGAAAACCTAAAAACTAAGGTTACGAGTAAATTAAAAACGAGGTAAAAAATAAAAGCAGAAAAGACTTATGGAAATAAAATCAAACAAATCTATAATTACGGAAACAGATCTAAGCTAAAAAAAAAAAAAGGTAAGGAAAATAATTGAAAGAAAATCAAATAAAATAAAACAGTAATAAATTTAATACTAAATTTAAACGAAATCTGGAAAGAAACCTACCTATGAAAAGTTTAAAAACAAGAAAAACACTAAGACGGTAAAAAAGCGTGTTGAAACCTTCTAGGGCCAAAATGGAGGGAAAACAGTGGATTTTGACCTCGAAACGCACTAAACGGCCTCGGCGGTTCACCACGTCGTCGGCGCCGGAACGAGCTTTCCGAATTGGGGTCCTGCGTTCCAAACGGACACTCGAGCCGAAAGTTACGGCCAAAATACTATCACTGCGTGCTAAAAACGACCCTTTTTTGACTCAGAAAATTGTCCTATGAAGAATCCGACAACCGTTACCGACTCCCCGGCAACGGCGCCACTTTTGTTGGAGAGATTTTGCATCAATAAAACAAAAGAAAATTTATAAACCTATACTTAACATGCAAACTAACTCTAACCGACCAAATATCGGGTAGTTGATAGCATAAGTAGGTAAGTACAGAGGTCGATCCACAGGAAAAGGGATGAAGGATCTAATCTCACTAATTCTCTCAATTGCTACTCAAGAAACGGAAGACAAAACGTAAAAACAGAAAATAATTCAAATAATCTAACCTAAGGAATAAAATAAACAATCTAATCTAAAGACATGGGATCAAATAATGTACAAACCTATGTGATCTCAATCCTAGTTCAATTTATGATTTTAATTCAGGTTTGTGGTTTCACCTTATCACGAGACATAAACCCCTAATTCCTTAGTGAATTTATTCTCAAGCTACGGATTCCTAATTCCTTAGTAAATCCAATTTATCAATCTCTCATCTTCCGAATGTTGAGACCGATTTTCAATACAAAACTCGGTGTAGATTCAGTTAACTCTCGTATTTTAGAATCTAACAACCTAGGAATCTAACCAATTAATTTGTCACATAATCAACGGCTAAAATCCCTATCTTTCTATGGTGATCTAGTGTTTATGCAACTTCCGTATTATAAACATCGATAGAAAACTAAATCTCTCGATCTATTCTCACATAGCATCATAATCATAAAAGATACAAAGTGAAGTAAAGATCATGAACATAAACTAGAATTGAATTAATTGAAATAAAACAAACTCACATAGTTTTGGTACATTGGATGAACTCCAAGCATCAACAATGAAAGAAACGAAAAAACGATCCTAATCTTACCCGGATCACCCCGAGCACAAGGCTCGGGTGACCGGCCTTGAACTCCTCAAGAAGGGCTGCTGCTTCTGTGTTTTTCTTGGCTGTGGAATAATGTGTGTATTAGGGTAAAAATCGCGCTGCTTTTATAGAAAAATCAAGTCGGTTGCTACTGAGAACGGTGCCGGACGCCCGCTTCATAATGTCGGACGCCCGTCCACTATTTTCAACAAACAGCATCCAAACTTGTAACGCTCATATCTCGGGCCTCGTAAGTCGGAATGAAGTGATTCAAAATCCTGTAGATCCTCTCTTCAAACACTACAACTCTTCTCTTGAGGTCGAGAGTCAAATCAGTGTATATCATATCAAGAACTGCGTCGGAAGTCCGGCTGCTTGAATGCTTCATTCAAGCTTTATCTCCATCTTTATCCTCTTCCAAGTCAAAAACATGTATCTACATTGCATCCAAACACCACAAAAAACGTAACAATATCCAAAACCATATAAAACAATCAAATAATCGTATAAATTGATACGTTTTCATATTTAACTCTTTAAATCACCATTCACTCAATATTTCACTATAAACCTCGAATTTATGAAAATCATACGTATATGGGAAATTGAGGTGAAATATATCCTTAAAAACACTACAATTTGACCCTTAACAACACCCCCACACTTAAACTTTTGCTCGTCCTCGAGTAAAACAAAACAAGAACATACTATCAAGAATCCACATAACGACACGAGATATAGTCAAAATCATGACAAGCTAGTATTCAAGAAATCGACCTCACTCGGTGATTGTGTGTGCGAACCTACTAAACTTCCACGATCCTCTCTTGATATAATACATCAAGCACTAACAATTATCCGGTCAACTAAACGAAAACTTCATTCTATCTACAAGACTTACCTTACAAAACTAATTACCAAGAACATAGTAACTAACTCACAACTAAACTCCTTTGCTTAGTGCCAAGAAAATACCTTTCGGGTCTCTACTGGGTTTAGATCAACTTGACTTAGAATTCCAAAAAAAACGTACATTTATATTTTATTATTCCTATCGTCGCGTCTCAAAAGTATAACACACTCCCCTACATTAGAGACAGTCACCCTGAGATCACTCAATCCCTTATTGTCCAAGGTAAACCACACTCCCCAATTGGGGCAGTATCCAAATGGACTCGAGGTGATAGTTACAAACAAAATTCCCGCAAAGAAATCTTACTCATTTATTATTTATAGATATATATATTTATATTTAAATCTCTTTGGAAACTCTCGGTCAAATATTATTTCTAACACATTCAAGACTCTTAAAGTTTTCAAAACACTAAGGTACTGAGATTCTAACTGTGAGTATAGCACAAGTTCTTAACTTTCATTAATGCTAAATAAGTGTTATCTGTATCAAGAATTAACTTTCCTTTAACTAACCGGAAACTATTCTATATTTGGCTCTTCATCTAATAGGTTCGTGAAATGAAGTTCAAGTGAGTATCGATCTACTAAACCTATTCTTAGAACATGATACAACTACTGATAACAACTAAAGGTGCCAGATTATAAAACTAGCATGCCAATGAAATGTTACTCGGGACGAGACAAAAATTTTTTTGAAAATTTTAGCACTTTTCATAGAAAATATAATAGAAATTGAGAAAATGACTGTAGACACACATAAATCATCTATTCCCTCCCCCACACTTAAATTACAACTTGTCCTCAAGTTGTGCAGAATGAAAAAGAAAAAGAAAACTTAGCTGATTGTTGTTCGAATGTGGCAATTCTGGAAGAAGCTCGAAGATTGCTGAAGAAGGCTACACTGTTGATGTCATATGGAGTCCTTTCTCAGCAACAACTTCCAAAAATGCTCGACGAAATCAGTAGACTGTGGACCATCCACCGGAAAACTGATATCATCTGAAACTCACAATAGCTATGCAAATACCCTGCACACTCGAACAAACATGAAATACCTCGGGGATAGGGGGAAGATAACATATAAAGCACAGGAAAAGACGTCTAGAGAATTTTCAGATTAAGCTCATATAAAGATGGAAAATATACATGGAATATTACAAAATAGTAGGGCTAGGTGCACTATATGAAATTATATTACAATGCAATCTACATGATATGCAATCCTAAAAATAAAATAAATAAAAATAAATTACAGCAGGCTCAGTGAGCAAGTTTCGAGGACAACCCTACAGTGACTACGGCCTATGCAGAAACTAAATAAAAGCGAGGTAGTATTACGAAAACCACGATTAACTACACTCAAGATAAATAAAAGAAAATAAAAAAAAACAATGCAACTATATGACATGCAACTAAATGATATGCATCTAAATGATATGCAAAAATAAAAGAAAATAAAAGAAAGAGAGCTAGTCCATTCATTTGCAACACGACATGTATAAAAAACGTCTACTACCACATAATGACAAAGTTACGATAAACGACATGATCAGCATCATTACTAGTGCCGACGCGCTTTAAGACTTATCGAAAGTGATAGACTTATGGAAACCAACGAATATCTATCTAAACAATATAACTCATAAGATGCAATGGTAGCATTACGAAAACCGATGCTTACTACCCATATGAGTTATAAAAACAAAGGAAGCACGTAAGTCTTAAAAGCTAACAAGATTCATCATAACGATATGTAGCATACGGAAACCGACATTAGCTACTAATTAACAATCGACCGGTTATAGCATACGAGAACCGATATAAGAACTATAACATGCCTAGATGAATCATGTATAAGGAATTGATCAATTATCTAACATGGATTCATAGATGGAAAGGTAAAAACATATAAGTTCGGGACATCTATGTAAAAATCAATTAGCCACGAAGCTCGAATGAAAAGTCCACATCAAATAAAAGCATTGAAAATAAAATCAAGAAATTTAGAACTCGGTGAACCCCGGACGAACGTTCCACCTTGCGGCGCTTCAAATGCGCTTTGAAAACCGACGGACGGGCGTTCGAAAGTATAGACGCTCGTCTGGTCCTTTAAACGAGCAGTGTCGAAATATTTGAACGGACGGCGTCCAATACTTTCAAACGCTCGTTTACTGCAGTTTAAAGAATCGGGCGGGCGTTCACTAACTTGAACGCTGTCCCATACAACGAATACACAGCAGAGAGCGAAAACGCAGACAAACCCTAAAACTTAAAACACATATTAACACAGATCACAAAGCACCACTTTCAATTAAAGCACAAAGAGGTTAGATCGGAAAACACATAAACACATACTTCACGTTTAAACAAATCGAGTAAAAACTTTTGCACATTCTTAACCTTATGGTCATCGAAACACGGCAAAATAAAAACTCTCGATTTGGTAAACGCTACTTTTATTTAAAAACAAAATAAAACGTAACAAAATCGAGAACTAACAAAACTAGATTCAACATGACACCTATTCCCGCAACGGCGCCACTTTTGTTGGGGAGATTTTGCATCATTAAAACAAAAGAAAATTTATAAAACCTATACTACCATGCAAAACTACCTCCAACCGGCCGAATACCGGGTAGTTGCTAGTAAAGTTGGATAAATGCAATTATCGATCCTCGTGGAATTGGGGTACATCGAATCTAACTTATTAATTCTTCTTTATTACCCTAAACCTAAACTAAAGCGGAAAAGTAAATCGACAGAGGATTGTTAATCCAAAGCCGGGAAAGATAAAAAGCAATAAAGACTAAACTACAAACGAAAGCGAAAATAAACTATTAAGATGATCATGGAGAGCAAACAACGAACAAACAAAATCATCCAAT